>PVKV010006265.1:29225-106871 GCA_004027835.1 Alouatta palliata
CAAGCAATTCTCCTGCCTCAGCCTCCCGAGTAGCTGGGACTACAGGCACGTGCCACCATGCCCAGCTAATTTTTGTATTTTTAGTAGAGACGGGGTTTCACCATGTTGACCAGGATGGTCTCGATCTCTTGACCTCGTGATCCACCCGCCTCGGCCTCCCAAAGTGCTGGGATTACAGGCTTGAGCCACTGCGCCCGGCCTGTTTTTATTTTTATCAGATTTTTAAAAATAGGCAATGATGACATTACATAGTGGCGTTTTATTATAATGAGCGTAAGAAAAGCTGCTTTGGTGGTCTCAGCTGCCGTCCCAGCGTATTTTTAGGTGCTGTGTTTGTCATGTAATGTTATAGGGTCAATGTTTTCCTCCATGGTTACCTTGTTTTTGTAATAATTCTTTAAAATGGTTGTAACATTTCATTGAGCAGGTTGGATGGCAAGATTCTGTGGTCAGAAACATGGAAACATCTGCAGATTTGGAGGGGTAGTGGGTTGTCTATGGGGTGTCTTTAGGAAGCACAGCCCTTGCTTCGGCTGTTTTGGTAACCCCTGACCCTTCTGTCGCAATGGGACTTTGAGGCTGGTGGGAATTCCACACTTTCTGCCATAGACAATTAGGGTCTGCCACAAGTCCCCCCCCTCTGCTGAGGGTATGTTCTAAAAATGAACCAAGTAATATTGTTACTCATTATTGATATTCAAATCCAATTTGTCCACTAGATCGATAGCATTCTGAGATCTGGGTTCCCTCCTAGCTTCTGTGACATCTATCAGTGTGATTAAATAGCAGATGCTCAGTAAATATTTGCTGGTGACACACACGTATTTGCCAGACTCCAGTGACTTTACCCGAACAGTAAAATAGTTGCTCGAATGCATAACCCATCTTCGAGGTGAGCCTGCAGGAGCTTCTGAGGCAGACCTATGTGGGGATCTCAAGGCATCCAAAGGTGAGTTAGCAGCTGAGAGAACGCTCCAGGGACTCCTGTGTCCTTTAATAAGATTCTGGGATGGGTGCAGTGGCTCACACCCATAATCCCAGCACTTCGGGAGGCTGAGGTGGGAGGATCGCTTGAGGTCAGGAGATCAAGACCAGCCTGGACAACATAGTGAGACCCTCTCTCTACCAAAAATCCAAAAAAATTAGCAAGGTATGGTGGCATGCACCTGTAGCCCCAGCAACTTGAGAGGATCGCTGGAGCTCAGGAGGTCGAGGCTGCAGTGAGCCAACATCGTACCTCTGTACTCAGGCTGGAGGACAGAGTGAGACTCTGTCTCAAAAAAAATTTTTCAGTGTGGGAAAAAGAAAAAAGAGACTCCATTTCTGCATATAAAACAATACTTGTGAGGAGAAAATAAAATCTCCCCTCCAAAGAAGAGAAACAGATTATGAGATTTTTTGATCATGGAATTTAAATAAACCCGAATGTAGGAGAGAAGCCAGTTTGCTTATCTTTAAGAGTGACTGTTTATCTGTTAGAACAACATACTGAGATATCTATGAATAAAATAATAGAATGTCTGGGATTTTCTTCAGTAATACAATCTGGGGAAAGTGGACGGAGGTGTAGATAAGACAAGATTGACCACAAATGATTGGAACCTGGGTGATGGTTAAGAGTTCATTTTAATATTCTGTCCACTTCTGAATATAAGTTTTTCATAATAAAGAAAAATAGGGCTGGGTGCAGTGGCTCATGCCTGTAATCCTAGCATTTTGGGAGGCCGAGGCAGGAGGATCACTTGAGCCCAGGAGTTTGAGACCAGCCTGGGCAACATGGTGAAACCTCGTCTCTACAAAAATTAGCTGGGCATGGTAGCGTGTGCCGCGTGCCTGTAGTCTCAGGTGCTAAGGAGGCTTGCGGGTGCCCACTGCACTCCTGCCTGGGTGACAGAGTGAGACCCTGTCTCAAAAAAAAAAAAGATAGAAAAAGAAAAGTAGGCTGAAGCAGGAGGATCTCTTGAGGCCAGGAGGTGGAGGCTGCAGTGAGCTTTGATCACACCACTGCACTCCAGCCTGGGTGACGGAGTGAGCCCAGTCTCTAAAGAGCACAGTAAAATAAAACAGAAGAACAGAATGAGAGGGTTGCAGTAAGTTTGGACTGGAAGGGGATCTTACAAGGCCTCTGTCCACGTGTGGTTCCGGCGAGACTGCGCGCCTTGGTTCAGTTTTGAGATGGTAGTGCCATCTAGTGTTTATTGCAAACACGGACTAAAATGAGGACGTTGCGCGCGCTCCCCTCCTGCTTGGAGCTGGCGTGGTCCAGGGTCCTTCTGTGAATTCCTGGCCTCTCTAATCCCCTCACAGGCAGGCCTGGGTGGAGGAAGCGGTGCTAACAGGCCATAGGCCCGGACTGCAGAGGTGGCCGCGGTAGTGTTGACTGCGGTAGTCCAGCTGGGAGCGAGCGTGGGTGGGAGTCACCGCATCATGTGCAGCTCTGAGAGCAGGTGACCTTGGTAGAGGCCGTCAGTGTGACCCAGGTGTAAAAATAGCCTCTTCCGTGACGCTGTGCTCCGCCCCCTGGCCTGAGCAAACAGCCCCTCACACCTGCACCTTGTTTACTTGGTGTGGACACACAGCTACCTGTTTGCAGGTGCAAATGACTGTTTGTGTACCCAGAGTTGGGGGGAGGCCCCCCACCATCCTCTTCTCTAGCCCACGTTCCCTTAGAGCAAGTAGCTGGGCCACAGAACCAGCGAAATGCACACACTTAACCCCTCCCGGGCTGCATCCTGTGGGAAAGGGAGCTCTTCACCATGTGTCCTCCTCCCAACTCCATAAAAGCTCCCCTCTTCACTAGAGAAGAGTCTGCCCTGGCTCTGGCAGCAGCACAGGAGTGATCTGGAGACCAAGGTAGATGTGTTTAGGGACAGAAAGTTAGGATCACATGAAGTCAGAGAGACGTCTGCAAGTTGTGAGCCAGGCTTTATACAGATGACAGGGAATAAGAAAACTGGCCCTGCCTGTCTGACCAGGGCGAGGAGAATGGACACAAGTGGAATCTGTCAATTGTGGCATTCTGTAGACATGGATGATAAAGGTGATGTCGGCGAGGGGTGAGCGAGTGAAGGGGAGCGGCCGACCCCGGCAGCCTTCTGGTCGGGGAGACGCTCGGCTCGTGTGAGCAGCTGTAAGGTGCCATTGCTTATAATATGCACCTTTAGTTTATATGCCAGTAAGCAAGAAAAGTGTCAACCTATAATACAGCAGCGCGTAAAGGTAAATTCAAACAGAAAATGAATTAAGTCTTTTTTTGCAGGACAGTTAGGGAATTCTAAGAACTGGCCTGGCATGGTGGCTCATGCCTGTAATCCCAGCATTTTGGGAGGCCAAAGCAGGTGGTTCACAAGGTCAGGAGTTTGAGACCAGCCTGACCAACATGGAGAAACCTCGTCTCTACTAAAAATACAAAAATTAGCTGGGCGTGGTGGTGTATGCCTACAATCCCATTACTCAGGAGGCTGAGGCAGGAGACTCGTTTGAACCTGGGAGGTGGAGGTTGCAGTGAGCCAAGGTCACGCCGCTGTACTCCAGCCTGGGTGACAGAGTGAGACTCCATCCCAGAAAGAAAGAAAGAAAGAGAGAGAGAGAGAGAGAGAGAGAGAGAGAAGGACGGAGGGAGGGAGGGACGGAGGGACAGAAGCAGGGAGATTCCAAGAACTTACAAAGAAATCTAGTCTCTTTGACTCAGAAAATCTACTTCTTTAGACAGTATCCTAAGGAATAAATAGAAATGCACAGATTTACGTGTAAACTGAGCAGTGTTTACAAAACAAGAATCCAAAACTGGATAAAGATGAATAGTTGAATGATACTGGTTAAATGATGGCACATTTATACCGTGGAATAATGATGTATGAGTTTATAAAGAATTTTATAAAATGAGTTTATGAAGAATTTCTCATTGGGAAAATTCTTTGGTATTAAGCAAAAGACCCACACAGACTAAGAATTATATAGCTTGGCAAAAATATATATCAACATACGAAAGTCTCACAAGGCTGGGTGTGGTGGCTCATGCCAATAATCCCAGTACTTTGGGAGGTCTAGGTGGGTGGATCACCTGAGGTCAGGAGTTCGAGACCAGCCTGACCAACATGGTGAAACCCCGTCTGCACTAAAAATGGTGCATGCCTGTAATCCCAGCTACTTGGGAGGCTGAGGCAGGAGAATCCCTTGAACCTGGGAGGCGGAGGTTGAAATGAGCCAAGATCGTGCCATTGCACTCCAGCCTGGGCAACAAGAGTGAAACTCCGTCTCAAGAAAAGAAGAGAAGAGGCGAGGGGAGGGGAAGGGAGCCCAGGGCCCTCACCTCTGTGTCTGGGATTAGGGAGCAGGGGCCGAAGTCCAAGTGGGGAAGAGCAGGGGCAGCCCAAGGTGGTCTTCTCCTTCCAAAGGAAAGGCAATGTTTCTGGGCCCTCTAGATGCTCGGATGTAAGAGCTGGGCTAAACAAATAATTAATCCTCTGTATCTTTTCTTGTCTGTTCCCCCCAACTCAGTAGATATGTTTGACGACTTCTCAGAAGGCAGAGAGTGTGTCAACTGTGGGGCTATGTCCACCCCACTCTGGAGGCGAGACGGGACGGGTCACTATCTGTGCAACGCCTGCGGCCTTTACCACAAGATGAACGGCATCAACCGGCCGCTCATCAAGCCCCAGCGCCGGCTGGTAAGCGCGCCCCTCATGGCCTCCCCCTCGTGGCCTCCTCTCGGCACTGGCTGCAGGGCTCCCACCTTGGTGGGACGTCCTCTGGTTTTGAATTTTGGAACTTGGGAGTATGGATCCAGGGATTAGACGGGTGAGAGCCCCGTAAACATTCTCACAGCTTTAGCAGGAGCTACCAGAATGACCCAGGCTGTCTAGTTCAACATCTTGAGCACATGGAAACTGAAAGTGACGCTCAGAAAAGATAGTGGCCTTGCCCACAGCCCCTCAAGTACTGAGTCTCCCACCTGGAGCTGTTGACTGGTATGTCTCCTCCATCCATGCCAACCTTGTGAGGAAGCTCACCTCACAGGCTGGTCTCTACCCTGACTTCAGTTATCAGCTGATAAGTCCCAAAGCCCAGAAGTGCAAACAGCTGGTGCTGGGGCCTGTGGCTGGGGAAGAGCTTGGGCCTGGGGCTTGGCTCCTGGCTTCACACTCTAGTTTAATATCTTTTGATTCTGATCAACACCCACCAGCTTGCACTATATTAAGGAGGAAGGAACAGAGGGGATCAACCCTGGTGCATGCCTTCCTTGAGGTCCCAGGGCCATTCAGACTCTGATCCTATTTGGAAGCCGTGACTCCTCACTCTCTACCTGCCCCCGCACCTACAGCCCGCGTCAGTTGCACTCGCAGCAGAAGCTTTGCTGCCTGCAGTGCCCGGCGCTCACTGGGTTATTTGCCTGGTGGTACATGATGGTTAGGACTGGAAGCCAGGTCTTCAGTGCCCACATTCACTCTCCTCATGCAGCAGAAACCTTGTTCCCAGCAGTGGCTCAGGTGATGGGAGAGTTAGGTGTTGTCGCGGGTCAGAGATCTCACACGGGGTCGTTAGGGCCCAGCCCTGCCTCCCGTTAGGGAGATCCCAGCCCCGCAGCCACACATGAGGTGGCAGCGCAGTGCCCGCCTTTTACTTGGACGTGAAGGGTTTGCTTCCTGTCTTGCAGTCCGCCTCCCGCCGAGTGGGCCTCTCCTGTGCCAACTGCCAGACCACCACCACCACGCTGTGGCGTCGCAACGCGGAGGGCGAGCCTGTGTGCAACGCCTGCGGCCTCTACATGAAGCTCCACGGGGTACGTGCCTTCCGGTGCCCATCCCTCAGTCCTCACTGGGCCTCTTCCTTTGGACTAGCATTCATTTTTCCTTCTTAACAAGGATACTTAGATTTGGAAGGGACTCTCAACAGCTTTGCTCGTCTCTTCCATCCTTTGCATTTTATAAGTTAATTTTCCATTTTACAGATGAGCAGGCTACGTTTATATATAGCAGCTTGATAGGTAACAAAGGTGACATTTCAATTCAGTGGATAAAAAGCTTAAGAATAACTGCATTGATGAAATTAGCTGTTCATTTGGAAAACAAAAGGAAAGCATGACCTCCACCTCCTACCTTAAACAAAAATAAACGTAGGTGAATTAAAGATATTAAATGTAAAACTTCTTTGAAATAAACTAAAAAAATAATGCCAGGCATGATGGCTCATAACTGTAATCCCGGTACTTTGGAATGCTGAGGTAGGAGTATTGCATGAGCTCAGGAGTTCAAGACCAGCCTGGACAACATGGTGAAACTTTGTCTCTACTAAAAAAAAAAAGAAAACAACTAGCTGGGCATGCCTCTAGTCCCAGCTACTCAGGAGGCTGAGGCAGGAGGGTGGCCTGAGCTCAGGAGTTTGCCGTGAGCTATGATTGTGCCACTGCACTCCAGCCTGAGTGATGAAAGGAGACCCTGTCTCCAAAAAATAAAAACATTAGACAATAAAATACTACCAAAAAATCAGACAATAAAGGCACTAGAAGAAAATATAAGGGGAAGTATTTCTGTAACTTTGGGGATGGGAGAACTTCTTAAACAAAATTTTAAAACTTTTTAACCATATAAGAAGAGTTAGATATGTTTGATTTTGTAAATATTTACTATGAGTGTCTAAAAATGATATCTAGGGAAAGGAAAGACCAATACATACAGTATCAGAAAAAAGGTTAATATTTCCAGAATTACAAGGAGCTTC
The DNA here is from genome assembly GCA_004027835.1 of Alouatta palliata. Classification (NCBI taxonomy): domain Eukaryota; kingdom Metazoa; phylum Chordata; class Mammalia; order Primates; family Atelidae; genus Alouatta; species Alouatta palliata. Next base: position 35,946 of record PVKV010006265.1, read on the forward strand.
TGCAAAGCTCTTTACATTTTGACTGTAACATTCTCTGTTATACAGTGTTAACAAAAAGGCGGGTGTAGAACACTGTACATAATATGACACTATTTTTATAAATATGAGGAAGAACATAATTTACAGGTGGCCGCTTCCACTTACACAGAACACCTCGGGAAGGATATGTAGAAGCTGGTCACGTGGTCGCATGTGTGCATTGTACATGTACATGGGGTGCCTCCCGGAGAAACACTGGGGTCTTGGGGAGAAGGGATTGAAGGACACTCTTTTTGCTGTTACCCTTTTTGTACCTTAGATGCTACATATGTAAGTCTTAATTGTTCAAATACAAGTTAAATTAAAACCAAACCAAACCAGAAACAGATAGATCTTATAGCTTAATAAGAAAATAACAACTGATCTTTTCCCACTTCCCCCAAATGGGAAAAACATATAGACTGACATCTCACATGAAACATGTGCAGACATGCTGAATCTCACTGAAAACCAGGGACGTGTACACGAAAACAACCGTGAGAGTCCCCATTTTGCCCGTAGATTTGGCAAAACATAAAATGTGGGCTGCTATGGAGTTGGGGAATGACATACTCTCATGTGTTATTGATTTGTATTTGAATTACTGCATCTGTTAACTTAGTGATATTTTTAAAGATTAAAACCATGAATACCTTTATATCTGGCAGGTCTACTGTTGGGAAACTAGCCTATGAAAAATACCCAGTGCGTGATGACCTTTGAACCACTTCTTGCTGCGTTGAGGTGGCAAAAACTAGAAACAATCTTAAAACCCCATAAGGGAATGCTCGAATAAATTCTGCTATATCCCAAAATGTGGAACATTGAGGAGAAATTTTAAAATAATAACCTAGAGCCATGTATCTTGATCTAGAAAATGAAAAAACACATTGCAAAAAAATATATATAGCATGACCGCATACTATGAGTATTGAAGGTTCACATCCCAATGTGAACCCCACATACAGATGGGTGGACAGACCAGTGGATGAGTGAATATATATACACAAATACACATGTATAGGTGTATTAGTCTGTTTTCATGCTGCCGATTGCTGCTGATAAAGACATACCCAAAAGAAAAAAGAGGTTTAATGGACTCACAGTTCCACGTGGCTGAGGAGGCTTCACAATCATGGTAGGAGGTAAAAGGCATGTCTTACATGGCGGCAGGCAAGAGAGAATGAGAGCCAAGTGAAAGAGGTTTCTCCTTACAAAACCATCAGCTCTTATGAGGCTTACTCACTACAATGAGAACAGTATAGGAGAAACGACCCCCAGGATTCAGTTGTCTCCCACCAGGTCCCTCCCACAACACGTGGGAATTATGGGAGCTATAATTCAAGATGAGATTTTGATGGGGACACAGCCAAACCATATCAATAGATATATTTGTGTACACATGTTTGAGAATTTTTTTAAATGTAAGAATATATAACAGGCTGTTAAATCCAGTTGCCTCATTGGGATAGGATTGATGTAGTGGAGTGAGAGGGCTGTTATGAACTTAATCTCATGTATCTTTTCATGATTCCTTATTATAATGAACAAACAAATGGCTAAAGTTATGAACATTCATAAGAAAACACATGTCTTTCTGCAAAGAAGTATATACAAGGATGTTTGCTAATCACTGTAATAGCAAAAATAGAGGAAAAAAACCTTTGGAAGGAAAATAATTAAACTTTGTTCTTCAATATGGGAATGGTACAAGAAACTTACTGGAAAATATTATATAGGTTTTAAAAAGATTATATTCTCAGAAAATAAAAAATAGAATTACCATATGATCCAGCATACTGTTTCTGGATATATACCCAAAGGAATTAAAGGCAGGGTCTCAAAGAGCCATTTGTCCACTCCTGCTCATAGCAGCATGATTCACAGTTGCAAAAAGACAGAAACAACCCAAGTGTCCGTAGATAAATGAATGGATAAACAAAATGTGATATATACATACAGTGGGATGATATTCAGCCTTCAAAAGGAAGGAAATTCTGGCCCCTGACACCACATGTCAAATCCATAGAGACAGAAAGTAGAATGGGGGTTGTCTGGGGCTGGGGAAAAGGGGAATGAGGAGTTGATGTCTAATGGGTATGGAGTTTCAGTTTTGCAAGATGAGAGGAGTTCTGGGGATGGATGGTGGTGAGGCTTGCCGAGCCGTGTGAATGCACTTAACACTGCAGAATGGTATACTTAAAAATGGTTAAGATGGGAAATTTTAATTTACATGTATTTTATTTTACTGCAACTGAAAAAAAAAAAGCATACCTAAGTGAATGAATATCAACATAAGGGCAAGATTCTTCTGAGGCCAGCATGGGCTTGAAAATTTGAGGCATAGCTGGGGGCGATGGGGCGGGAGAGGACACCCTCCCACAAAGTAGGAAAGTATGGGTCTGGGTGTAGAGTCACAGACGGATGGGCAGATGGTGGGGGCAAGGCTGCAAATGCTGCCCCATCTACCCACAGTTAAATAGGAGGCAAGTTCAAGTTCACATGCACTGGTGCATTTCTCGCTTAACCATTCCATGTTCATGTCTCTGAAGCAGGAATTGCTTTTCTTTCTGTATTTGCAGGTGTGGCCTTGATCAACCCCTCATGGTGTACAAGCATAGCATAGAACAGGGGCTAAGAGACTTGGCTCAGCCTAAGAGAAACCAGATGTGGGGAAGGCACAAACCTAAACGTATTGGAAAGATGCCCTGTGGCCCTGCCACCCAGGACTGGCAGACGCGTCTGTGAATGGCTCTGGGGCCTGGCTCCCAACAGAGCTGTGCTCTAAGTATTGTCCAGGGACGTTTTGCCTCAGGACCTGGCCACCGTCAGTCTCTGTAGTGTGGTCTCTTGCTGCTCCCCACCATCCTTAGAAGCACCAGTGGCTCCAGACAGACCCAGTGCGGTACAGAGCTGCTGTAGCTCAACTCACTGGGACTGTCGCTGTGGAGGACAACTTCCCAGCACAATTATTGATAGCACCCCCGCACCCTCGCCCCTTTTGAGACAGGGCCTTGCTCTGTCGCCCAGGCTGGAGTGCACTGGCACGATCACGGCTTGTTGCAGCCTCAACTTCCTGGGCTCAAGTGATCCTCCTACCTCAGCCTCCTGAGTAGCTAGGACTACAGGCATGCACCACCGTGCCCAGCTAATTTTAAAACTTTTTCGTAGAGATGGATCTCACTATGTTGCCAAGACTGGTCTTGAACTCCTGGGCTCAAGCAATCCTCCCACCTCAGCCTCCCAAAGTTCTGCGATTATAGGCATGAGCCACTATGCCTGGCCTAGCACACACTTTTGTTCTCAGGGTCCTGTGTGGATGATAAAGGCTTTTGAACATTCTGTCTCTGCTGCCTGAAATGCCTCCTTCTGTCTACTCAAAACCTTTTACAACTCAAGTGTCACCTCCACAGTGAAGCCCTCCTTGATGTCCTTATGTGGCCCTCCATCCCACGCCTCACCCCAGGACGGGACAGAGTTTCGTGTTTCTTGGTTCTTCTCCGTCACCTGCCAAAGTCTGCTTATTTCTACTTGTCTGTGAATTTCTGAGGGCAGGAACTATGTGTCTTTAGTTCTCTCCTTCTCCAGGCTCTAGTAAAGTACCCATCACATCACATAGGTGCTCGATACGTTTTTAAAAACAGAATTGATTTCTTTCTCACAGAGTTCCAGGGGCCTGTGCACCCCGTCTCAGTGCCAGGCTTTGTGGAGACATTGTTTGGGTGTCGCCTTCTCGCAGCGGGTGTGTGTGTTTCAATACTGTAGCAGATTATGTCGAAAAGGAAAATCATATATATTGACTTGTGACCCTCCAGGTCCCCAGGCCTCTTGCAATGCGGAAAGAGGGGATTCAAACCAGAAAACGGAAGCCGAAGAACCTGAATAAATCTAAGACACCAGCAGGTGAGCAGAAGATCTGTGAGTGAGTATACAAATATGTCAGAAGCCCTCAGAGTAGATAAGAGTCGTGCCTTCTGGGTTAGGCAGGCCAGCCCAGGCCGCCAGGGTGTGAGGACATCGTGCTTCCCCAGCAGCAAAAAAGCAACAGTTGCCGTGGAACGTTCTGGGAGCTTTCGAAGCAGGCTCAACTCAAGTTGGGGCCTGATCATTGCCAACTGTAAAGACCCCAGTGTGCCAGCTGGACCAATCGAGGGCCTGCAGGAAAGAGGAGCTTCACTCAGTCCCTTCGTCTTTGGTGCTGCAGGCCCCCAAAAGCTCAGTTCCTTTCAATTCTCTGTGGGCTGAGGTGCAAGAGGACAGGGTCTTATTGATCATGTTCCTAAGAGATTGATCTCTAAGCCAGTGTGTAATTCACGTCATGCAGAGCTTTGTGCTTTAGAAAGCGCCTTCAGAAATGTTATCTTAATGAACTTAAGACTCCATGAAAACCAATTTATTACCCCATTTTACTAACAAGCAAACTGAGGCTCACAGAGGACAGTGATTTAATGAGGGTCATACAGATGGTAATGGGTCGATCGAGAATTAAAACTCAAGTTTTTATGCTTCCGGGTCAATGTTCTCTTCAGTATACCGCCCTGCCTTCTTAATTTCTAGATTAAGAATAACGGCTGCTCCAGGTTTGCGGCTGCAGTGACCTATGAGGTGCCCCTGCACTCCAGCCTGGACAGCAGAGCAAGACCCTGTCTCTAATAAGTAAATTTAAAAAAGAACAAGGGCTGTTCTTTTTAAAATTTATTATTTGTTTATTTGTTAAATGATGTATATTTATATTTAACTATTAAATTATATTTAATTGTTAAATATAAATTTATGAAAGAATGAGGGCTGTTCTTTAATACATTTATGTTCCCTACCAAAACATTCCCCACTCAGACTGCTACCCAGTTAAAGATATGACTGGTCAGTGCCACAGTCACAGAAAATAAATTGGCTGATCTGATGGAAAATGTGTCTTCTAACCTAAGGTGTGACAGAGTCAGATAAATTGGCCCTTTCCACTACCAAGAACGTGATCAAAGTTCTACTTTTCTACATTCAACCCTGGCTTACCCCTTCGGGCAGGCATATTTCCTCCCGGAATTTTCAGTGTCTCACACCTGTGGGCCTCTGCCTCTCCTCCTGCTTCCCTGCTGCTGACGAGGAGCCTATGAGCCCTGGGTGGCCTTATTTCCTCTCATGTAGCAATCACAGGTAGAGAAGACATTCAGTTCAGGTGTACAGTCTCCGGTACAAAATTCCAAATCCAGGAAGCTAGATTTGGCAGCAAAACCTATATGAACGGATACAAGGTTGTTAATAGTCTCTGTTTATCCTATTCATTATGATAGTTACATGTTTTGCTGTGGGGATATTGATGTATTCAATTACAGACCATTATCCCAGGCCCAGCTGGAGGTATTCTGTAATACAGAGTATTTGCTTTTTTTTTTTTGAGACAGAGTCTCACTCTGTCCCCTAGGCTGGAGTGTAGTGGCATGATCTTGACCCAGTGCAATCTCTGCCTCCTGGGTTCAAGCCATTCTCCTGCCTCATCCTCCCGGGTAGCTGGGACTACAGGTGCACGCCACCACACCTGGCTAATTTTTGTATTTTTAGTAGAGACAGGGTTTCACCATGGTGGCCAGGCTGGTCTCGAACTCCTGACCTCAGGTAATCCACCCACCTTGGCCTCCCAAAGTGCTGGGATTACAGGCGTGAGCCACTGCACCTGGCTGAGTACTTGCATTTTTAAAAATTTGAATCTTCAAGTTGAATGACGAATTTGTGTTTAAGCTTTGAATCCTGAAACACATGTGGCCTCAAGGGTTTGAGATGGGCTTGGGGAAGAACCCATCACGGTGAGAACTGTAGCTCCCCACAGATAAGGCCCCTGCTGCACTCCCAGCAAATGGAGATAAAGCCTTTAGCACGGACCCGTCCCGGCTGTCCCTTTGTCCCTGCCCCTGATTGGGGTCTCTGATTGGGGTGTGCTGACTGCTTCCTTCCAGGTCCTTCAGGCAGTGAGAGCCTTCCTCCCACCAGCGGCACTTCCAGCAACTCCAGCAGTGCCCCCACCAGCAGCAGTCAGGAGATGCGTGCCATCAAGACAGAGCCCGGCCTGTCCTCTCACTATGGGCACAGCAGCTCTGTGTCCCAGGTACACACCACGGGTCGGGAGGCCAACCAGAGTCCCAGGGGCCAGCCTAGTAGGGGGTGGGACCTGCTGCCGGGCCCCGCAGGTGCCAGCAGTGAGCTACCCTCTGGGCTGACCTTGGAGCTCCCTGGCGCCCTTAGGGCTGCCTGAGGCTGGCGCATCTGCATCGGGCTGTATTTCAGCACAACACGACTGTGACTCACAATTTTTTAACAGCTCCTCGATGACACCATCTTTGGAAACAGAGAGAGGGCAGTCAGGGCTGGCATATAGCATGGGTGCTGGGGGAGGAAAACAACACACAGCCACAACCTGAGTCAGCCTGTGCTGGGCGAGGGGAGGCGTGCTCCCGCTGTCGGAGGCAGAGTAGGGTTCTCTAGGCAAGCGTGTCTCCTACCGCAGCGAGGTTCGACTTCAGCAGGAGAGGGTGGGGAAGGAGGCGGAAGCCCGCCTGCGGAAAGGCCTGGACGCCGCAGAGGGCAGGGAGGGCGGGCTGGCGGGGATGTCACAGGCAGGATGCCATTTGCATGAGGCTCAGCTCCTTAGGCCTGTCAGGGGATGCCTGGGGGCAGCCCCGGTTCCCTCTTGTGGAGGCGATGGCGTGTAGGCTTTCTTGCCTCCCCCATTCTGCAGTTCCCTCTCTCGGGATCAGGATGTGCCAAGCTTGATCACGGTCTCCTTTGACCAGCCCCTGCTGTGATCTGATCTCTGCTCTTAAGTGAGAGAGGCCATGTCCTAATGAGCTTCTTATTGTCTGGGAGAACCTGATCCCACAGAACCAGGGGCACCGGGAGCTCCTCCTGGGCAGGGCGGATGGCTTCTCTGTTGGCACGTGGATGTGGTGGTGATAGGAGGAAGCGTCTCCCGTAACCATCAGAGCCTTCTGAGCACGCCCAGCATCCACAGGCCCGGCGGGTCACAGCGCTGGTTGTACGCTGTGCTCAGAAGCAGCTGATGCGTCACCCAGATCCTTCGTGTCCAGAGCACCAGGATCAGAGAAGCGCTCCTTGGTCCGTTCCTGCGGGTTGGAGCCATCCTGGGGACATCTGCATAGTAGGGCCCCGTCCCCAGCCCAGACCTCCGGAACCCTCAGGAGCATGTCCCTTGGCCTCACTGTATGCTTTCTGCTTTTCAGACGTTCTCGGTCAGCGCGATGTCTGGCCACGGGCCCTCCATCCACCCGGTTCTGTCAGCCCTGAAGCTCTCTCCACAAGGCTATGCATCTCCTGTCAGTCAGTCTCCGCAGACCAGCTCCAAGCAGGACTCTTGGAACAGCCTGGTCTTGGCCGACAGTCACGGGGACATAATCACTGCATAATCTCCCCTCTTCCCTCCTCAAATTCCTGCGCAGACCTGGGACTCGGAGGACAGTGGAGACGGAGGCCCTGGGCTCCCAGGGGCCGGCCTCCTTGCCTGGGGACGACTCCAGAACAACAACTGGGAAGAAACTTGAAGTTGACCATCTGGTTGGGGAAGCGGGTGTTGGATTCTCTCGGATGCCTTTTCATGGTGGGAGGACTGGAGGGAGCCCAGCCTCAGCATGAGCACACTGCATCTCTGCTGTGAGTCGGAGAGTTGTTTCCCAAGATGTCCTTGTGCCCTACGTTCACCGCTGTGGCCTAGACGGTGGGTTTTCCATTGTGTTTCCAGCAACAGGATTTGAGAACGGGCGGAGGCCGGGCCCTGGGACCCCTGCTTGAGCCTGAATGACAGCATCTGTTTGCCCCGTACCTGGATGCAACGGGCCCCTGAGGAGACGCCCTTGCTCCGTCCACTCGAGGCATGGCAACGCCCAAATCTGACTCCAAAACTGTGAGGTGTGCCACAGAAGTGACTGAACACTTCCTGGGGAGCTCGACGGGCACTTCACCCACCCAGAGCGCAGCCTCGTCAACATGCAGCTGGCAGCTCTCCCCCAGGTGCCTGCCCGTGCTGCGGGCCTTTGCTCCTTCGCTTCCAGCATCTCTCAAAATAAAAACCCCTCCTCCTGCTCTGAGTGATTCAGCTCTGCCTGCAGCTTGGACCTGTGTCTCCCCTGGCAAAACAGGAGCTGGGTAATTTAGCCAAGCCACACCCCCTCGAGTCCACTGCAGACCCTTCATTCACCCTGTCACACACAGGGGTTCTGAGTAAGAACAAATGTTCTGCTGCTCAAGCCAGTCTGACAAACACTCGGCCAAGCCTGGAGAGCCTTCTGGGGAGAGTGTAGGTGGACAGCGTCCTGCTGGGGGGCAAGGTGTCCCAAGGGCTGGCCCGCCTGCTGTCTGCTCCTCCTAGCCCTTGGTCAGATGGCAGCCAGAGTCCCCCAGGACCTGCAGCCTCACCCCGGCAGAAGTCTTTTGTCCAGGAGGCAAAAAGCCAGAGATTCTGCAGCACAAATTGAAAGCAAACCAACAAAACACAACACAACAGAATTCATGGAAGGAAGACGACTTAAGACGCAGCGGCGGGCCCTGGAGACAGCCTCTGGCGCTGAGCTGCTGCGGCATCCGCCGCCTTCTCTGCACGTTGCTCAGTTTCCATCCCTGACGCTGGAGCTCACAGAGACTCCGTCCTCATCCTCTTTCTCAGCAGAGCTGTAGCTGACTGTGGCATTACCACGCCTCCCCACACACCCAGCCCCCTAACTCCAAAATCCTACTGGCTGTAGCAGAGAATACCTTTGAACCAAGATTCTGCTTTAATCATCATTTACATTGTTTTCTTCCCGAAGGCCCCCTCATAGACCCTCCCTGACCCACAAACCTGTTAACATTGTCTTAAGGTGAAATGGCTGTAAAATCAGTATTTAACTAATAAATTTATCTGTATTCCTCTTTCCCTCCTCCTCCCTCAGTGTTCTTCACTGGGAGGGTCAGCACTGCTGTCCTCTCCCGGGGAATCTGGATGCCACGGACCCACTGATCCACTCACTGCTGCGTCTTTTAGTTTGGGACCTTGGCCAAGGCTCCCTCTTTAGGTAGCAGTGGCTCATGAAAAGAACACTCACCCCGGCCCTGCTAATGTAAGACTTCAGATCGGGGTCACGCAGCCTTGAATTTCCTAGAAGAGTGTTGGACCCATCCATAAACAAAATTCCTTGTGGCTAAACAAAAGTGTATTTCTTTCTTTACTGAAACAGGGTCTTGCTCTGTTGCTCAGGCTGGAGTACTGTGGGGCCATCATGGACCTACCTGGCTCAAGTGATCCACCTGCCTGTCTCCTGAGTAGCTGGGACCACAGGTGCACACCACCATGCTCAGCTCATTTTTTATTTTGTAGAGATGGGACCTCACTTTGTTGCTGGCCTTAAATTCCTGGGTCGAGCAGTTCTCCCGCCTTGGCCTCCCAAAGTGCTAGGATTACAGGGATGGCCACTCCCGACCCCCACCGCCATCTGGGGGCATTTTTAGAGCTCTCCTCCAGACATCAGGGTCTGGAGCACAAGACTCCATCTACCTGGAAGAAAATGTTCTCTCTAGCTCCGTCTGACTTAAAATGTGTCCTGGAGCGTGGCCCAGAGGAGCTTTTGCCATTTATTGGTTTGATCCAAACAGGCTCCTAAAGGGGCAAATGATACCTCAAATTGAGAAAGAAGCCTGGCACTTCCTCTCCTTTATCCATTTGTCTACAATTCCTGAGGCCACAGGGTTGCTCAACCACTTCTTAAAAGTGTGTGGAGTGGGACCGGGCACGGTGGCTCACCCCTGTAATCCCAGCATTTTGGGAGGCCAAGGCAGGAGGATTGCTTGAGTCTAGGAGGTCGAGGCAAGACCCAGCAACATAGGGAGACCCCATCTCTACAAAAAAATACAAAAGTAACTAGGTATGCCCCTGTGATCCCAGCTACTCAGAAGGTCGTGGGAGGATCACCTGAGCCCAGGAAGTCAATACTGCAGTGAGCTGAGCTCATGCCACTTACACTTCAGCTTGGGTGACGGAGTGAGACTGTTTCAAACAACAAAATGACAAACAAAACCTTTGGAAGCCCACATCAAGTCATTTAACCATTAAGGAGCGCATTTATCTTTAAAATTTGAGTTTTAAATGCTTCAAGGAAAGATGAGCAGTAACAAAATCAAGTTGAGCTGTGATTATGTTTACCTTAACAATAATGAAAATATAGTCTCTGAATATGCACCAAATGAGCCGGGGTGGGGAGTATTAGGACAGACCCCCCAGCGCAGCGCCGCCAGCTCTCTCGTGGACTGAGCTCGTGGGACACAGCCATTTGGAAAGCTCTTTCTTCTGGAGCCGGACTGGGTTTGTTTTGCTTGTTACATCATTTTGAGATGTTGACACCTGCTCTTCAGAGTGCATCCTTGCCTTGCTTGCTTGAAGCTGGAAGACGAATGTTCATCACCCTGTGGTAACACAAGCATGCGCCATCTCCGCGAGGCTTAGCTTGGAAGTGGAATCTTCAGGGATCTCCTGTGGTCTGTCTGCCACTTTACACTGTTGCTGTCATTTCAGTCACTGAGGCCCTGCCCCTCATCCTGCAGGGACATGGGGCTGCTCTATAAGCTCTGGCTCCTCCAGATAGCAGTGGCAGTGGCATTTGCAAAAAAGGCTATTTGATAACAAAGAAAATCATCAAAGCGAAGATGATATTAAAACAGACCTCATTTTTCAGAGTCCATGTTTTTTCTGGTCTGTGCATGCCAGCTCACTTCAGCTAAAACCCGGGAGAGCGGGGAGTTAGTTTTGCAAGAGCGCTGATCGCACAGCTGTGCTCCAAGTTAACCAGAACATAAGAACTGAAAAAGCCTGTGAGATACGGATGGTCGTGATTGCAAGCTCCAGGAGGGGAGATTTTCAGACGAACACAAAAAGGAGGCTTCTCCTGTCCCAGGATGAGTCATAATAAGACACTGTCATACTCGCACTCACACTCACTCCATTCCCTCCAGGATGACTGTCTTCAGTTCTATAGCTGTGGCTGCCATTCTTCACCTCATAAACTCCCTGTCTGTCTGTCTGTCTGTCTCTCTCTCTGTCTCACACACACACACAACCCCCACTGGATCTGTAAGACGTTTCTAACAGGGTGCACCAGTTCTAATCACTTTTCAGGTCAGCTAAACCAGTCTCAGCTTCCTAGTCAGTGAAGGGCTGACATAAGGAGTTAGTTCAGAAGCAGCTCAATACTAGGGACAAAACTAGTAGACTGCTCGAACAACAAAGATACCACACTCTTGTGCTGCCTGTTCAAGATGAATTTGCTGAAAGTGACTTGTAATTAGAGATGTTAAAAAATTGGCTGGCCCGGTGGCTCACGCCTATGATCCCAGCACTCTGGGAGGCTGAGGCGGGTGGATCTCTTGAGGTCAGGAGTTTGAGACTGGCCTGGTCAACATGACGAAACCGCGTCTCTACTAAAAATACAAAGAATTACCCAGGTGTGGTGGGCGGGCGCCTGTAATCCCAGCTACTTGAGGCTGAGGCAGGAGAATCGCTTGAACCCGGGAGGTGGAAGTTGCAGTGAGCCGAGATCGCACCATCGCACTCCAGCCTGGGTAACAAGAGTGAAACTCCGTCTCAAGAAACAAAAACTTGAGATTTATCATTCCTCCTCTGTCGTTTTCCTTGAGAACTTAAAAAAAAATGGCAAATATCCAGTATTGTAGGGTTCTTGATGATCACAAACTGTTGAGCTGGGATGGAGGATAGGTGTGGTCGGTAAACACTGAAATCACAGAAGCCTAAGGAGTCCAGGCTCTTCTGAGTAAGACTGTTGTCCCGAGTGCCCGGAACATGCTTCTTCGTTGCAAGGAGCTGCTGCAGCCTCCGAGGAGCCCGGGCACTGCTGGAGTCCTCTGTGACATCTTCCACAGCCGCCCACTGTACACCTTTCCTCGGGGACTCCTCAGAGTGGGTTCCAACCTTCCTGCTGGCAGGGTCCCCTTACCCACTCCCACCCTTGCTGTGGGGCCCATTTTTGTTTGTTTTTGTTTTTGAGACAGAATCTTGCTCTGTTCCCCAGGCTGGAGTGCAGTGGTGCAATCAGCTCACTGCAGCCTCCCACCTCAGCCTTCTGAGCAGCTGGGACTACAGATGTGTGCCACCACCACGTTTGGCTAACTTGTTTGTATTTACAGTAGAGACAGCGTCTCACTATATATCCCAGGCTGGCCTCAAATTCCTGGGCTTAAGTGAGCTGCCCACCTCAGCTTCCTAAAGTGCTGGGATTACAGGTGTGAGCCACCACACCCAGCACAGGTCCCATGTTTTGAAATAGTTTTAACTAATCATTTGGGGTTTTTCTCATTTTTTGTAGATCAAAAACAACAGCATGAAAACTATACCTCACTGTAAAAATGAACAAGCCAGGCATGGTGGTTCACGCTTGCAATCCCAGCACTTTGGGAGGCCGAGGCAGATGGATCTGAGGTCAGGAGTTCAAGACATCCATGGCCAACATGGTAAAACCCCTTCTCTACTAAAAATACAAAAAATTAGCTGGATGTGGTTTCGGGCACCTGTTATCCCAGCTACTTGGGAGGCTGAGGCAGGAGAATTGATTGAATCCAGGAGGTGGAGGTTGCAATGAGCCAAGATCGCTGCACACCAGCCTGGGCGACAGTCCAAGACTCTGTCCAAAAAAAAAAAAAAAAAAAAGATTGATGTCTTGAGTCTCAAATGGAAAGCAGTGTCTTCATTGTGACCCAATTAATGAGGTTAAAAAAATGGTTCCAGAATTATGCATCCAACAAACATTGTTCCTCAAAGCAACCACCGTGGAAACTGAACTTATTTCAGGAGACGAGCTGCTAATGATTGGGAAGTCAGCATCCCTAAGTTTCCAACAGCTGGCCTGAGAGACTGAATGGAACAAAAGAAACTGAACCCTGCTAAGAAAAAGAAGCCCAGACTGAGATACCACGCCTGACTCATTTACAAATCATGTGGGGTCTCGAGACCATCTGGCTCAAACCCTTTTGTCTCGCAGTCAAGGGAACTTGCCCAAAACCACAGAGCTGGTGTGAGGAAGAGCAACATTTACTGATCACCCTCCTTCACTAGGAGGTCCGTGGGACTGACCTAGGGTACCGCCCTTGCAGTTAAGGCGCCTAACACGTGGGGGCGCCCGTGTTCCCTCTTCAGCCTCCATTACATACCGAGTTTTCCAGCCTTCAATCTGTAAGCAGCCCCGAAATTCTGCTGACAAAATGTACCTGCTGCTTATTGAACACGACTGCATATCAAACGCTGCTAGCAGCTTTCCGTAGTCACGGAAAACACTTCCATATCCCCCCACAGACGTTTTGCACATAAAAAAGTTATGGCCCATGAAATTTTAGTCACTTGTTGAAGGTCACAGAGCTAGTAAGTGCAAATCAGGGTTCAAATAACATCTATTTGACTCCAGAATCTAGGCTTTTACACCCTACTCCTGTGTCTCCTAAACAGTGGAAATCTGCAAGCTAGGAAGTCCTGCCCAGTCGGTCTAGACCGCAGTCCAAGAGGAAGAGTCTTTCAGTGTCTTTCTAGAAGTTGAGGAGAATCTTTGGCTCCAAATTCTCCCAACTTAAATGTGATGAAAGAAAGATCAGCCAGGCACGGTGGCTCACGCCTGTAATCCCAGCACTTTGGGAGGCTGAGGTGGGTGGATCACCTGAGGTCAGGAGTTCAAGACCAGCCTGACCAATATGGTGAAACCTCGTCTTTAAAAAATAAATAAATAAATAAAGACCTACAGGCATTGGGGAACAGGGCTTACTGTCCACGGCCACACACCCCAAAAAGAGGGGAACTGGAAGAGCCCTCGGAATCTCAGCCCCTGCTGCCAAAGTGCCCCTAGAGCCACATACCCTCCCAGTGTGCTTCAGAATTCCCAAACTCTGAACTCAGCAGCAATGCAGTCCCTTCCTTACAGGATCCTAGTGTCTTTCTCTCTCACTCCGTTCCCTGTATTCTTTGGGGCAGCTGTATTTTAACCTATTTTCATGTGCATTACAACTTTAGCTCTGTTGGAAAAAATAGGGGCACGAAGGAAGGAAGCGCAATTTGTCCTGCGGCTCTTAGATAACTGGGCGCCAGAACCGGGTGCAGCGGGTCACGCCTGTAATCCCAGCACTTTGGGAAGCTGAGGCGGGCAAATCACATGGTCAGGAGTTTGAGACCAATCCTGGCCAACATGGTGAAACCCCATCTCTACTAAAAATACAAAAAAATCAGCTGGGCGTAGTGGTGGGAGCCTGTGATCCCAGCTACTGGGGAGGCTGAGGCAGGAATCATTTGAACCTGGAAGGCAGAGGTTGCAGTGAGCCGAGATCTTGCCACTGCATCCAGCCTGGGCCAGAGAGTGAGACTATGTCTCAAAAAAAAAAAAAAAAAAGGAAAGATGGGAACCTATTGTTACAGTACTAAGGCCCACTCCAGTGAGCTTGGGGGTTGCCCCAATCCAGGAGGCAGACAAATAATAATTACTAAAATGTTTAGTGATTGCCATACAGCAGATCCAGTGCTGGAAACCCAGTGCAGTGACCATACCCAAAGCCTGATGGAGGTGAATCATTTCAAGAAATCCCACAGGGGCTGGGTTTGGTGGCTCGGGCCTGTAATCCCCGCACTTTGGGATGCTGAGGAGGGGGCGGGTCACCTGAGGTCGGGAGTTCGAGACTAGCCTGCCCAACATGGCAAAACTCCATCTCTACTAAAACTACAAAAATTAGCTGGGCGTGGTGGCAGGTGTCTGTAATCCCAGCTACTCGGGAGGCTGAAGCAGGAGAATCACTTGCACCTGGGAGGCGGAGGTTCAGGCGAGCCAAGATCACGACACTGCACTCCAGCGTGGGCAACAGAGCGAGACTCTGCCTCAAAGAAGAAACTGAGGTACAGAAAGGGTGAGTTACTTGCCCAGGCTCTCCCAGCTGAGTGGTGGAATCTGGACCCAGGCAGCCCAGTCTGGGAGCAGGTTTCTAGCCACTCCTCTGTGGAGCCACGCTTCCAGGCTGGCCTTTTCCAAGCCAAATTATTCAGCCTGTTGGTCTTAGAAAGATGATTGCACATGCTTGCTGAGCACTTGCATATACTTACAGTTTATGTGTGTTTCCTAGTTAATATCTCATTTAATCATTCACTCAACATGGATGAATTGAATCATTCACTCAATTTGTTGAGTGTCTATCAGCTGTCAAGCGCTGTGCTCTAAATTCTTGCTGCTCAAAATGTGGCCCCCTAGGGCAGGTGCGGTGACTCACACCTGTAATCTCAGCACTTTGGGAGGCTGAGGAGGGCAGATCACGAGGTCAGGAGTTCTAGACCAGACTGGCCAACATGGTAAAACCACGTCTCTACTAAGGATACAAAAAGTAGCTGGGCGTGGCGGCGCGTGTCTGTAATCCCAGCTACTCAGGAAGCTGAGGCAGAAGAATCGCTTGAACCCAGGAGGTGAAGGTTACAGTGAGCCAAGATTGTGGCACTGCACTCCAGCATGGGCAACAGAGCAAGATTCTGTCTCCGGAATAAAAAAATGTGGCCCCTAGAACAACAGCATCAGCATCACACGGCAGCTTGCTGAAAGGCAACACCTTGGGCTGTGGTATAGACCTTAGAATCTGCATTTAAACAAGCTTCCCAGGAGATTCACAGGCACACTGAAGTTGGAAACGTATAGTTCTATAATGTTTCTATAATACCATGAAATAGATATCTCATTTAATGAATGGAGTCTGACATACTGTGACTTGCTTCTATCCCCATGACTGATAATGAAGCAATACAGGCAAAGAGCTCACAACAGTGTTTTGCACATAGTATGTGCTCAATAAATAACAGTCAATGACAGAACCAAGCTGTGAACCATCTGATTTTCATCTGCATAGCCTCTTAACCTCTAAGGAAGCCATTTAGGCACCAGGCATTCATTGTACCAGGTGAGGCGAGGATTGTGGCTATGGCTTCCCTCCCAGCTCAGCCGGTCTACGGAAAGGGGAGCTAGGGGGTCCAGAAGCTACCATTGTGGCGAGCCTGATCCTGTAGCAGGGGTGTCCTGGCGTGGGGACGTTATTCTCAAGAAAAGGCCAGATATAGAAAGAGGGGGAACCAGAGGTGCTCTGATGGATGTCTCCTGTAAACCCCACGTCCTCAAACCGCATCCCCTCTGCCTCCAGGATGCCTTTCTAGGTGAGGACCCTATACTCTAGACCTCCCCAGGCCTCCCTCCCCTCAACTCCTGCCTTAGCCTCTTCAGTAGGTGGCCACCGTGGGAAGGCCACTTGCACCCTCCCTCTCAATCAGTAGGACACAACCATGTCTCTGACGGTGGGCTGGGCTTGTCTCCCTGTGCTGACCAAGTGCTTCCCAAGGGCCCCTCAGCTAGGGGTCCATGGTGACTTCAATCCAGCTGAGTTCCTGAACACCTGTTGGGTGTAGGGCTGATGGCCCCACAGGGTTGTGGGGTGAGCCTTATGCTGTGCTGAGGCGCAGGATCCAAAAAATAAAGAGACAGGACACAGAAGTACAAGGAAACGCAGCTGGGCTCAGAGGGCCACACCACTTATAAGTGTAGTCAGGCGAGGCCCTGAGTGTCCAGAAGCATGAGTATTTACTGTGTATAGGTTAGGGGGCAGGGCAGTGAGTGAAATCATCTTTAAGGACAGTGATAAGGTTGTGAGCAATAAAACATGGGGTCCACCCCCATTAGGTCACCTAGGCCAGGAGGTGGACAGTGCACAGCAAGGGGCCCGTTCCCATGAAGGCAAGGGCCGTGTGCAGTAAGGGGTCCACCCCCCCATTAGTCACCAAGGCTTGAAGGTGGGCCATGCACAGTGAAGAGGGTGCAGTTTGCAATGCTTCTATCTATGGGCAAACTGCTTTAAGAAGATTTATAGGAGGATGCTTTAAGTCACATAGCAGTGACAGAGCTGTCAAGGTTACCGCCACCTTCTGGCAGCTTCCAATGGGTTCTGTGGGAAGATGCTTTTCCAGCAGCACAGTAGCAAGAGCTGATAAAGTTCACAGTCACCAAGGTGGATTGCCGTTCTGAGGTCAGGCTTCCACAAGAACTGGAGCAAGGTCCTACAACTCCTTTATCAGGAGGAGTGGCTCTTGCCCTAAGCCTGCCATACAGCGGGTATCTTTACGATACTGAACGCTGCCGCCTGGGCCATGGATTCTTGTCCTGGTATAACTGTTTTTCCCTTAAATCATGCTCTGCACTGTGTCTGCTCTAGGCATTCCTCCGACCATAAGCTGCTTATTCCTTAATTCATGCTCTGTACTGTGTCCACTCTAGGCATTCCTCCGATTATGAACTAAGATATAATTATAGGTATATATGTAGGAAAATATTCTTTAGGCACTCATACTATCAACTATTATATGATTATATATAGAGGATTATATAAAGGGATTCTTCAAGCCCTAATTCTATAAACTAATATATGATTATGTAAAGGATTATATAAAAGGAAATAGCTGAGTAGTAACACTATGAAGTGAGATATTCTTCAAGCCCTAACTGTGCCACAGTTCTGCTTAGCTCTCGTTCCTCGGTGCCTATATGAGGGGTTACCCACAGTTGGGGACTTTCCCAAACCTCCCTCCTAGCTTCCTGGAACTTCCTGGAAAGTGCTGACTCCCCATCTCCCTTGGAGAACTGCAGACAAGAAAGCATACTTACTTTTAAACAGCCTATTATTTTATCTTTTATTGTTTGAAATAACACTTTAATACACAAATATTTTAAGCAAAATTTGCTTAAACATTCAAGTAATAATATTCAAATAATAGGGAAAAAACCCCACCCGTTCAACATTTTACGAGTCTTGACCACCTGTTTCCTTTGCACCATACTTATTAGGCTCGGAGGCCATGCAGAACCCAAGGAGAGGCTTGTCATTGCGGGAATGCCCAGGCTGTGCCATTTGCACACCGGTTGCCTTTTCCCTATAACTGTCTCCTTGAGACAAGAAACGTTCCAAGAGGGCCGGGCGCGGTGGCTCACGCCTGCAATCCCAGTACTTTGGAAGGCCAAGGCGGGCGGATCACCTCAGGTCAGGAGTTCGAGACCAGCCTAGCCAAAATGGTGAAACCCCATCTCTACGAAAAATACAAAAATTAGCCAGGCACGGTGGGATTGCGTCTGTAATCCCAGCTACTACGGAGACTGAGGCAGGAGAATCGCCAGAGTCCGGGAGGTGGAGGTTGCAGTGAGCCGAGATCGCGCCATTGCACTCCAGCCTGGGCGACAGGCTGGATCGGGAAAAAAAAAAAAAATGTTTCAGGAGCATCTCTCCAGTGTTAGTCCCAGTCTGCGCCCTTCTTCCACCCCGGCTTTCCCTCCCGACACCTGGCCGCAGCCCCGCCTCCGGCGACGCCCGGGGCAGAACTCCTGGCCCACCGCAAGGGCGCAGCCGCGACCCCGGCGCCTGGGGATAATCCCCGCGCCTGCGCACAGCCAGACACAGCTCCGCGGCCGCCACCGCCTCCCGGCCGGAGTCCACGCCCACCCGGGGGAGGAGCCCCGCCGTCTCCACCTACAGCGGGGTCCCGTAGCGGGAGGGAGTCCACGTGGGCCGCGGCGCCGAGAAATCTCCGCCCCGAGTGGGAGCTGCTGTGCGGGACGCTTAACGGTGCTGGGTCTGGCCGAGGGGCCGCCACCCGGAGCCGGTGAGTGCAGCCGCCCGCCTTCCGGTTGACTAGCGGCCGGCGGAGGAGTCGGGAGGGGACCCTCCTCCGTTTCGGCCGCCTGCGGAGGTGCTGCCCACGCCTGGAAGCCCCTAGGGACCCTCAGACCCGCGTCTGCGCCCCTCTCCCCACACCCCGAGGCAGAGTTGGGAGAGCAGTCGTCTTAGAACCCCCTCGGGCACTCGGAAGAGAACGGGGAGACGCCCCTCCCCTTCCCCGCGGGCGCAGCGCTCGCCTAGCGCTTCTGGGTAGCTCCGGGGCAGGGAGGGCCCCAGGGTGGGCACGGCGTCCTCGGCCACTCTGCGAAGCCGCTTCCGCGTCTCAACGTTCAAGGCTGTTGCAGAGGCGGCTTGCTTCCCACTTGTCCATCTCCATAAAAATCCCTGGAGGAAACATGCCCATGTGTCCAGAAATTTTAAGGACTTGGTGCATTTCAGATGAAGGCTTTTCCAGAGGCTTTCCCATTGGAGAGGATCAGGCTCCCAACTGGTTAGGGTCAGCAGCGTTTGGCAGGTCTTGCTCCAGCCCTGCTGTTTTGTCAGGATTCCCTGTAAAGTGTCTCGAAAGCCTGATGAGGGGAAATACTACATTTCAGCGAATTGGCACCAGCCAGTTTAAGCAGCACTTTATTGAATGTGCTGCTGATGAAACTATGAGAATGCTGAGATTGTTAGCTATCCTCATTTCTGAGATTTAAAAAGTATTCTAAAGTGTTTTTTACAGTCACTGAAATGTAATAGCTACCACTACCCGGTTTCTACATAGTTCTTTTCGATTTTCACCGTAACTTACAGAGAGGCTGCTGCAAGAACCGGTGGTTAGGCAGCTGCTTTGGGTGAGGCTAGGGGTCTCATCTGCCTGAGCAGCCGGGGTGTAGACCACTCAGACTGCTCTCAGTGGACTGGGATGATTTGGGGCAGGGAAGCGGAGGTGGCACGGTAGCCCTGCGTGGACCTTGAAACAGCCACAGCTGCTTCTCGGTGATCAGGTATAAACTACCTGCAGTTAAGCTGGGCGGAACTGCATGGCTGGGGGTCTCACGTATGATTCTGAGCCCTGTGCCTGTTGCACTCATCTCATGCACATCTCCTCCAGGTGAATGGTTGGTGGTCCTGGACGGTGGGATCCACATCTTTGTCTTTTCACTCTGGTTCCTTAAAAAGTGGGAAATAGGTCAGCAGCAGTGGGTTGGACTGGCTGCTTTTTGAGAGTGGGAGGAGGGAAGACAGAGAAAGCCAGGACGTGTTAGAGGTTCAGAGTCCAGGCAGAAAGCAACAGGGCCGGCTCCCCAGGTGGCAGCTGTCGCTCAGGAGTACAGTGGATGGTGCACATGATGTGCTGCTAACACACTGTTGGTGCTTAATAAGTGTCCTCTGCATGAAGAAAGGTGAGAGGGGCTGCCTTTCCTGCCAGGTTTGCCACACCCTGCCACACTTGGTGCTTCTCTGTGATGTGACTCCCTCCCAGCCATGCTCCCTTTTTGGCCATATTGGCTCTTAAAATTAGTTGATGGCAAAAATGGCAGCATGGAGGTTGCTTGGCACCTGTTAGAGATGTTAGAGAGAAGTGAGCTAAGTCTGTGGCCTCTTTTGCCTATTGCTACCCACAGGGATGCCAGAAGGGCCGTTGGTGAGGAAATTTCACCATTTGGTCTCCCCCTTTGTGGGCCAGCAGGTGGTCAAGACGGGGGGCAGCAGCAGGAAGCTACAGCCCGCCAGCCTGCAGTCTCTGTGGCTCCAGGATGCCCAGGTGAGCCCATCCTCCGCTGAAGGTAATGATTCAATTACCTCCCACCAGGTCCATCCGGCAAGACATGGGAATCCTGGGAGCTATAATTCAAGATGAGATTTGGGAACACAACCAAACTATGTCGTTTTACTGCTGACCTCTCCCAAAGCTCATATCCTCACATTTCAAAACCAACCATGCCTTCCCATTGGTCCCCCAAAGTCTGAATTCATTTTAGCATTGACTTAAAAGTCCACAGTCCAAAGTCTGATCTGAGACAGATGATAGGCAAATTCCATCCACCTATGAGCCTGTAAAATCAAAAGCAAGTGAGTTACTTCCTAGATACAGTGGGGCATTGGGTAAATATACCTGGTCCAAATGGGAGATACTGGCTGAAATGAAGGGGCTACAGGACCCATGAAAGTCTGAAATCCAGTGGGGCAGTCAAATCTTAAAGCTCCAAAATATTTGACTCCATGTCTCGCATCCATGGCATGCTGATGCAAGAGGTGGGCTCCTACGGCCTTAGGCAGCTCCACCCCTGTGGCTTTGTAGGGAACAGTGTCTCATCCTGGCTGCTTTCACAGGCTGGCGTTGAGTGTCTGTGGGTTTTCCAGGACATGGTGCAAGCTGTCAGTGGATCTACCATTCTGGGATCTGGAGGAAAGTGGCCCTCATCTCATAGCTCTACCAGGCATTGCCCCCATGGGAACACTGCGCCGGGGCTCTAACCCTGTATTTTTCTTCTGTACTGCCCTAGCAGAGGTTCTCAATGAGGACTCTGCCCCTGCAGCACACCTCTGCCTGGAAATCCAGTCATTTCCATGCATCCTCAGAAATCTAGGTGGAGGTTTCCATACCTCAATTCTTCTATACACCCGCAGGCTCAACACCACGTGTAAATCACGCAGGCTTGGGGGTTGTACCCTCTGAAGCAACAGCCTGAGTTGTACATTGGCTCTTTTTAGCCACAACCAAGTCCGTAGGCTGCACACGGCAGGGGGGCCTGGACCTGGCCCAGGAAACCATTTTTTCCTCCTAGGCATCTGGGACTGTGATGGGAGGGGCTGCTGGGAAGGTCTCTGACATGCCCTGGAGAGATTCTCCTTATTGGCTTGCTGATTAGCGTTCAGCTCCTAGTTGTGAAAATTTCTACAGCCAGCTTGAGTTTCTCCCTTGAAAATGGGTTTTTATTTTCTGCTGCATCATCAGGCTACACATTTTTCAAACTTAGGCTCTGCTTCCTTTTGAATGCTTTGCCACTTAGAAATTTCTTTCACCAGATACAATAAATCATGTCTCTCAGGTTCAAAGTTCCATAGATCTCTAGGGCAGGGGACAAATGCCACCAGTCTCTTAGCATAGCAAGAGTCACCTTTACTCCAGTTCCCAGCAAGTTCCTTGTCTCCATCTGAAACCATCTCAGCCTATACCTTATTGTCCATATCACTATCAGCATTTTGATCAATGCCATTCAACAAGTCTCTAGGAAGTTCCAAACTTTCACACACTTTCCCATCTTCTGAGCCCTCTAGACTGCTCCAACCTCTGCCTGTTACCCAGTTCCAATGTTGCTTTCACATTATCTTTGCAGCAGCACCCCACTCCCGGTGTCAGTTAACTTTATTAGTCTGTTCTTATGCTGCTGATAAAGGCATAACCAAGACTGGGTAATTTGTAAAGGGAAGAGGTTTAATGGACTCACAGTTCCACGTGGCTGGGGAGTCCTCACAATCGTGGTGGAAGGCAAAGGAGAAGCAAAGGCACATCTTACATGGCAGCACGCAAGAGAGAGCTCGTGCAGGGGAACTGCCCTTTATAAACCATCAGATCTCGTGAGGCTCACTATCAGGGGAACGGCATGGGAAAAACCCACCCCTATGACACAGATACCTCCCACTGGGTCCCCCCAACAACACATGGGAATTATGGGAGCTAAAATTCAAGATGAGATTTTGGTGGGCACACAGCCAAACCATAATGCACATTTTATGGTCAGTGATGTTTAGTCATCAGTTGATGAACGTTGACAATGTTCCACGTTTTTGACTTCTATGGATAATGCTGCTGTGGGCATTTATGTGCAAGTATTGGTATGGATGTATGTTTTCATTTCTCTTGGGAATATCTCCTAGGAGTGGAATTGCTGGACCACATGCTATGTTTACCTTTTTGAGTGTCTTCTGTAGTGTTTTCTCAAGAGCTGCACCATTTTATCATCTCACCAGCAATGTGTTAGGACCAGTCCTTCCATTTTTAACCTCTTACCACAGCACCTGGGACCTGCCTGTCTCCCGCTCACCTGGGGTCAGGGTGGGTGGGTTCCCTGGGTTCCCTCTTCCTTGGGGCCCCCTTCTGCCACAGCAGAGGTCTCTGCTCTGCCTCATCAGTTACCCTTCTTGTGCCCGTTTCTCATTTTCTGTGGGGGGCTTTGTACCTCTGTCTGTTCCCCCTCTTGATCTTGAGGGTTTAGAGCTCTTTGGTTCGTTCAGCGGGTTTGTTGGGAGCAGTGCTAACAGCACACACCCCAGCTGCTGTGTCTGACCGGGAGCCCCCCTCCCAGTGCGGGGCTTCCACCTGTGCCTTCAGGTCTGTCCCCTAAGCTGGGAACACGCTGTTGCCCTGTCTCCTCTGCCTTCCACTCCTCTTGTGAAGCCCAGCCCGGGTAATGGCCACCTTCCCCTCATGCTGTGGGCTCTTCTTCCGTATGCAACCTCTGCTTCTACCCATAATTTTCTTTTTTTTTGTACAGATGGGGGGGTCTCACTTTGTTACCCAGGCTGGTCTCAAACTCCTGGGCTAAAGCTGTCCTCTCATGTCGGCCTCCCAGAGTGCAGGGATTACAGGCCTGAGCCACCGGGCCCGGCCCAGCCCCGCTTTTCTCCGAGCTCTTACAGAGTCCGTTTTCATACTTGTCCCCCTCTCACCCCCACCACCTTTTAAAATTTTTTTAAAATTGTGATGAAAAACACATAACAAACTTTACTGTCTTCACTATTTTAAAGTGTATAGTCAGTAGTGTTAAGTATATTCATGTTGTCTGACAGTTTGCCTGAACTTTTTAATCTTCCCAAGCTGAAACTCCATAACTGCTAAACATGAGCTCCCCTTCCTCCCTTCCCCCAGCCCCTGGCAGCCACCTTTCCACATTCTATGAATTTTACTGTCCCAGATACCTCGTATCAGTAGACTCATACGGTATTTGGAGTTTTTTTGACGGGCTTATTTCACTCAGTATAAAGTCTTCAAAGCTCAGCCATGTTACAGATATGTCAGAATTTGTAGAATTCTCTTCCTTCTCCAAGCTGATGTTGTAGTCCACGTTTTGCTCATCTGTTCATTCATGGACGGACATTTGGGTGGCTCCCACCTTTTGGCAATTGTACGTAGTGTCATCTCCCCTTTTAAATGTGAAATTTTTAAAGGGAAGATCAGAGAGTGTCTTCATCTATTTTTACTGCTATTACGGGAGATTTAAGACTGGGTAATTTATAAACAATGGAAGTCTATTTAGCTCACAGTTCTGGAGCCTGGGAAGTCCGCATGGCCTTAGCACCTTGCCGTGTCATTTGCAATTGGCATCATTCCATTTAGGAGGCCAGAGCTCTATGGCCTAATCTCTGAGGTGCCCTCTCTTACCACTGTTCCATTGGGGATTAAGTTTCCAGCACATGCTTTTTGGGGAACGCATTGAAACCATTGCAGAGCCTTGCTCATCGGAGCCTAGCGCACTGCCAGACACAGTGAATAAGCTTGATTAATGATTAACAAATTGAAGTGGCTGCAATGTCACAGGAACCTAAAAGAGGGAGAGCAGAAATGGCCATAGTTGGAGAGGGTGTGAGGACATCCTGACCCAGACATTTTTGACCTAATAAATGTTTTGATCACGATGGGCATTTGACTATTATTTTCATCAGAATTATATCAACATTGGTGAATTTATACCAAGAAATATTTTCTGCAACAAATTCTATAATGCCCACTTAATTCCTTGCTCAGTTTTTTTATGTAGGTCAGTTAAACCATTTCTAATAGGTGGCAGAAAACAATCTGTGCTCAGATTTACAGATACGCTATTCTGGGATTATTTAGAAAGGTAATGCTCTTCTGAGTGGAGGAGTTTATGAATCTGTATACTAATTAACAAGTCAAAGATCATATCAGAACAGTGATCTTTAAACACAGACCTATAGTGGTCAAAAAAGTAACACAGACATTTCCAGTATTAATGCCAGATGTTTGGTTTATATGAAAGACTGCCTGAATTTCAGGCTGTGTAGAACCGACTCATCCTGGGATCTGGGCACACACATGCGTATCAGGAGGTGCAGTATGCAAATAAACTCAAAGCAAGCGCTGGGTACAGTGGCTCACACCACTCATCCCAACACTTTGGGAGGCCAAGGCAGGCGGATCACTTGAGGTCAGGAGTTCAAGATCAGCCTGGCTAACATGGTGAAACCCTGTCTCTACTACATATACAAAAATTAGCTGGGTGTGGTGGTGTGCACCTGTAGTCCCTGCTATTTGGGAGGCTAAGGCTAGAGAATTGCTTGAACCCAGGAGGTGGAGGTTGCAGTGAGCCAATATGGTACCACGACACTCCAGTCTGGGCGAGACTCCATCTGAAAAACAAACCGAAAAAAAGAAAAACTCAAAGCAGCCAAAACATCCTTTAACACACATTTTCTGTATTTCTTTTCTTCTACTGAAATCACTTGCAGTGAGATGAGGTGAGTCCTTTGCCTTGTACATTTTACGGTGGTGATTTGAGTCGTTGATCAATTTTTGTTTCAGTATCTAATTTTTGTTGATTATAGTTTCCTTATGAAGTCTAATATGCTGGCAGAGAGGTGGTGAGGGGCACCGAATTTTACAGTACGTTGTCTTTAGCTGCTCTTTGTGTGTGCACATGTCTGTGCGTTCCCACCCACTGTTTTTATTTCTGGCATAGAAAATGTATCATGAGGCCAGGCGTGATGGCTCACGCCTATAATCCCAGCACTTTGGGAGGCTGAGGTGGGCGGATCACGAGGTCAGGAGTTCAAGACCAGTCTGGCCGACATAGTGAAACCCCGTCTCTACTAAAAATACAAAAAATTAGCTGGGTATGGTGGTATGTGCCTATAGTCCCAGCTATTTGAGAGGTTGAGGCAGAATTGTGTGAACCTGGGAGGCGGAGGTTGCAGTGAGCCAAGATCATGCCATTGCACTCCAGCCAGGGCAACAGTGCGAGACTCTGTCACAAAAAAAAAAAAAAGAAAGAAAATGTATTACAAATGGATTGAAGGAATGACAGTTTGTGTTCATTTGTTAGCTACTGCATGAAAAAATTGGGAGCAATTCCCCTCAGATATTCCAGGTGGCCGTGCCATCTAGCGTGGGTCTGTTTCACTGCCCACTAAGCCTCATGCTTGCTCCCAGTCACTTGGAAAACCACCTACGAACTGCCCACACTGCTGGAGCAAAGGAGCAAAAGGCAGAGGCCAAAGACTGCATTTGGGAAGGCTCCACGGATGGGACGAGAAGGAAGAAATTTGCAATGGGATAGCTAGCTGCATTCCCCTGTTCCCCTCTGGGTCTATAAGGCTTAGATCTATGTTCATTTTTTTCTAGGTCCATGGAAAGAGATTATTCCTTAGATTTGATCCAGATGAAGAAATGGGGCCACCTGGCAACAGCCCACCGCCAGAGCCTCCACAAAAAGACGCGCAGAAGGAAGGGGCTGCAGACCCCAGGCAGGCCCGGGAGCCCAGCAGGCGGAAGACCCTTGATGGATCATCATGGTCCGCAGAGCTGGTCCCCCAGGGAGAGGGTGACTCGCAGTGTTCGGCAGGAGCTGCCGCTGCTGGAGGTGCCAGGAGGTGGCTGCGTATCTGTTTTGGTTTGTTTGGCAGCATTTGGGTGAACGAGTTCTCCAGAGCCAAGAAAGCCAACAAGAGGGGTGACTGGAGGGACCCTGCCCCGAGGTAAGGGTGTGGCCCTCTGATTCTCATGGGCTCTGATAGTCATGGGTCCCTGCTTGGCAGGGTTTGGGACTTAGGCAGTGGGGCCACACTGAGGACGTCCCATTTGCTCCCCAGGACTCTGCTGTCTTGGGGAGAGAGGCCACCTCTGTATCTACCAGTGATAGGAAGTGGACTCTGGTCTGGCCAGGAGAGGGTGGCACAACCAGCGGTGGCTGGGAGAAGGGTAGAACTTTCCCACCGAATGTGGCACTTGAGGGGGAAACGTCCCTGAAGAACATTTTATTGCCTGACTAGTGTGCTTTGAGTTTAGGGACAGAATTTCCCAGTTGTTGTTTTTTTAAGTATATTGCTTGTGTGTCTATTTTTTATTGAGATGTAATTAACATACAATAGGATGCAGATCTTAAGTGTTCGGTTTGATGAGTTTTTTTGTTTCCTTTTTGAGATGGAGTCTTGCTCTGTTCCCCATGCTGGAGTGCAGTGGCACAATCTCGCCTCATTTAAACTTCTGCCTCCCAGATTCAAGCAAGTTTCCTGCCTTAGCTTCCTGAGGAGCTGGGACTATAGGCGCTCACCAGCACACTGGCTAATTTTTGTATTTTCAGTAGAGACAGGGTTTCACCGTGTTGGCCAGGCTGGTTGGGAACTCATGGCCTCAAGTGATCCACCTGCCTCTGCCTCCCAAAGTGCTGGGATTGCAGGCGTGAGCCACCATGCCCACCCCAGTTTTTAATGTATGAATGTTGAGGTCAACATTTTGTGCATAAACTCTATCTAGGATTAGGATTATGTCCTTTGTATCAATTCCCAGAGGAGTAATTGCTGGTCAAAGGGAATGCACGTTCATAGGGCTGCACATTTTTATGGCCTTATGAAGTGCTAGCTGAGCTGAAATCTCGTGAATGTTAGGCCGTTTGTGTACTTCTTATCAGTGTATTGAAGCTTTTGGACAGAAAGTCTGTGTCTTTGTGCTGCGTGTTGCCAGTATTGTCTCAAGTCTGTCCTTTGTCCTTTCACTGTGCTTAGGATGCCTCTTGGCATTTGGGATTTTAAATGTTCATGTCGTCAGTGGTGGGTATTTTTCTTGGTTGCTTGTAGGTTTTCCCTTTTTCTGAAAAAGGCCCCTTCTGCCCCCAGAGAAAGTCATGTGACCTCTATTTTCTGAAGTTTCCTAATTTTAAAAAATGTTTAGAACTGTAGTCTTTTTTTTTTTTTTTTTGAGATGCAGTCTTGCTGTCACGAGGCTGGAGTGCGGTGGTGTCATCTCGGTTCCCTGCAACCTCCGCCTCCCAGGTTCAAGTGATTCTCCTACCTCAGCCTCCCGAGTAGCTGGGACTACAGGTGCACACTACCACGTCTAGCTGATTTTTGTATTTTTAGTAGAGACGGGGTTTCACCATGTTGGCCAGGATGGTCTCAATCTCTTGACCTCATGATCCGCCCACCTTGGCCTCCCAAAGTGCTGGGATTACAGGCGTGAGCCACCGCGCCCGGCCAGAACTGTAGGTCGTCTTTATTTGTGGCGCGATGTAGATACCACAGGATGCTATGGGCTATAAAAATAACTCGGAGTAGTGTCTGTGGTCAGGAGATCTGGGGCTCCCATGACTGGAAGTTCAGAAGGAGGGTGGGCTTTGGGGTTGCAGTTCCAAGGTTCTGGCTTCACATTCTTAGGATTATCCTGGCTTTGCACTGTCCACGAGTTGGTTCTGTCCTTAGACCAGCAGCAATAGGTTACTGCAGCTCCAGGATTTTATCCACACCAAAAAAATCCAGAAGAGAAGGTCACTTTTAGAAGTTCAGATGAGAAAGCTTTTCTCAGAACCCCCAGCAAACCTCTCATCATCAAGAACCTGCCCTTTGCTGAGTCCTGGGTTAGTCGCCAGTTGGACGCATTGAAATGCACTCCACAAAGCAGGCTCACCCCTGCGTTTTCAGATTTATTGCCACAGCATGAATGTGTATCATGCCCTTATTTTTAAATCTCTTTTTACCTGGTTATGTCTCTTTTCTCATTTACATGTTTTATATTTATTTTGCTTTGTCTCTTTTTTCTTTAATAGGCTAGACTGAGTTTTGTCTACTTTGTTGGTCTTTGAAATAAATGATATTATCTTGCCAGGCGTAGTGACTCATGTCTGTAATCCCAGCACTTTGGGAGGCTGAAGCAGGAGGATCACTTGAGCCCAGGAGTAAGAGACCAGCCTGGGCAACATAGTGAGACCTGTTTCTACTAAAAATAAAAATAAAAAGGTTAGCCGGGTGTGGTGGTGCGTACTTGTAGTCCCAGCTACTAGGGGGCTGAAGTGGGAGGATAGTTTGAGCTGGGGAGGTTGAGACTGCAATGAGCTGTGATTGTGCCACTGCACTCCAGCCTGGGCAACAGAGTGACACCCTATCTCAAAAAAATCTAAATAAATAAATAGATAAAATTAGCTTTATATATCCTTTCTAGATGGAAAGGGTACATGCAGTATTTGGAGTATTGAAAATACTAGGTTGGGTGTGATTGGCTTATGCCTGTAATCTCAGCCCGTTGGGAGGTGGAGGAGGGTGGATCACTTGAGGTCAAGAGTTCGAGACCAGCCTGGGCAACATGATGAAATCCCATCTCTACTAAAACTACAAAAAATTAGTCAGGTGTGGTGGTGCACACCTGTAATCCTAGCTACTTGGGAGGCTGAGACAGGAGAATCGCTTGAACCTGGGAGGCAGAGATTACGCTACTGCATTCCAGCCTGGGCGACAAGAATGAAATTCCGTCTCAAAAAAATATATATATATTATAAGTAAAAAATGGTGCATTTAATATGCCTAGCCTACCAAACATCATAGCTTAGCCTAACCTACCTTATTTGTGCTCAGAACAATTACATTAGCCTACAGTTGGGCAAAATCATCTAACATGAAGCTTGTTTTATAAAATGTTGAATATCTCATATAATTTATTGAGTACTGAAAGTAAAAGAATGGTTTCATAGGTATTCAAAGTATGGCTTTCACTGAGTGTGCACTGATTTTGTACCATTATAAAGTCGAAAGTTAAAAGTGAACCGCTGTAAGTCAGGGATGTCTGTATGAGCGTGCTCTGAATGTATCGTGGTAACGACGTCTACCTGTGACCTGTTCTTTCTTCCCAGGTTGGTCCTGCACTTTGCTGGTGATGGCTTCCTAGCATTTTATAATTGTCAGATGTCTTGGAGCTCTTCCCCAGCGGTCACACCCACCTGTGACATCCTGTCTGAGAAGTTCCATCGAGGACAAGCCTTGGAAGCTCTAGGCCAGGCTCAGCCTGTCTGCTATACCCTGTTGGACCAGAAACACTTCTCAGGGCTAGGTATGACTGATGGGAAAGGGGTGAGCCCACAGAGTTGCTTAAGGCAAAGTCGCTCCTGTGGGAGTCACAAGACCTGGGACCCGCCCCACTCGTGCCAGTGCTGTTGGTCTTGAGGGGCCACTTGCTTAATCTTCATTTTACTTCCCTTGTTTTTTTTTTTTTTTTTTTTTTGAGACAGAGTTTCGCTCTTGTTACCCAGGCTGGAGTGCAATGGTGCGATCTTGGCTCACCGCAACCTCCGCCTCCTGGGTTCAAGCAATTCTCCTGCCTCAGCCTCCCGAGTAGCTGGGACTACAGGCACTTGCCACCACGCCCAGCTAATTTTTGTATTTTTAGTAGAGACGGGGTTTCACCATGTTGACCAGGATGGTCTCAATCTCTTGACCTCGTGATCCACCCGCCTCAGCCTCCCAGAGTGCTGGGATTACAGGCGTGAGCCACCGCGCCCGGCCAACTTCCCTTGTTTTTAAACTGAGGGCATTACATCAGCCGGTGTATAACTTCTCTCGGCTTCAGAGTCCACACTCTAATTGTGTTATCAGTTGTGAGCCTTCTGCCAGCAATACAGGAGCATCCCCTCCGAAAGGGCAGGGTCGTGTCCCTGTCCCCTCAGCTGCACAGCAGTGCCTGGTTCACAGGAGATGGCTGAGCCGTGTCTGTAGGGACTGAAGGCATACAGGCTCTAACAGAGGAATGAGTGCGTGTTTTAAGGGATGCTGCCTTCAGGTGGATGGAGCCTCCCCGGTCAGCGCACAGAGATGACTCAGTCTACCTTAGGCTCTGACAGGACACGAGGGAAGAAGCAGTTTCCCTCTCTGTGGCAGTGGCCCGAGCAGTGAAGTTGTGTGCATTTCAGGTTACGGAGAAGTGCTGAGTAATTCCAGAAAATATATATAATGGCTAATTAGCTGGACTATGAGAGCATACCACTCCTTTTGTTTTTCCTTTTGAGACAGAGTCTTGCTCTGCCACTCAGGCTGGAGCACCTTGGCTCCAGTCGAGGTTGGGTTCTCCTGCCTCAGCTCCCTAGTAGCTGGGATTACAGGCATGTGCCACCACACCCGGATAATTTTTTATTTTTAGTAGAGATGGGGTTTCACCATGTTGGTCAGGCTGGTCTTGAACTCCTGGCCTTGTGATCTACCCTCCTCAGCCTCCCAAAGTGCTGGGATTACAGGTGTGAGTCACTGCGCCCAGCCCTGAGAGTGTGCCATTCTTACCCACAGCAGGGGAATAATTGTGCCCAAAATAGGCTGCTGAGGCCATCAGGCGAGTTCGTGGTGACAGTCATCTCCATATCCAAGGTGTGACTTTGCCGCCGGCTCACCTCCCCTCTCATCCCCTCACGAGGGTCAGAGGAGGCCCGGTGGTACACCAGACGCTAGCCTTGCATTTTCATGTTAGAACCATGGGAGTCCCTATGCCCTCAGGAGCAAAGAGGCATCCGGAAGTGGCTTTCGGATGTATGTGGCAAGAGCGAACAACAGTAACAGTAGTAATTTGGCCAGTGTGTTCCAAGCAGCTCTGATGCGCCAGGCACACGTCTTTGTCCTTACTGCCGTTCCATAGGATAGTTATAGTGGTTTTTCCTTTCTTCAGATGAGGAAACTGAAGCAAAGAACACATTGCTAGTCAGTAGCACGGCTGAGACGTGAGGCCAGGTATTCTGTCAACAAATTCCAGAGAGAATGATGTGTGTAATGCGGAGTATGACTGACGCTCTTGGAAAGAGCAGGAATTTCCTTCACCTGCTCAAGCGAGACACACTGACACTCACTCGGCCTCTGTCACACTCACCACCTCTCCTTACGGAGGTCACTGTTGAATGGCTCAGCAAGCACGAACTCAGATCACTGTGGGTTAGAAAAGATTGTGATGAATGCCTGGTGGAGCTTAAAGAGTATTGTTGGAATATTCCAAAGAGAGTTACTGATTCTGAAAGGAGGGATCGAGGCTAGCTTCACAGAGAATGAGGCAGGAGTAGAAAAATAGTAAGATGACACCTCCCCAAACACTTCCTACGTAACAGACAGCACGCTCGAGATTTCATTTCATTTTATTTTTTGAGACAGGGTCTCTGTCTGTCGTCCAGGCTGGAGTGCAGTGGCACAGTCACAACTCACTGCAGCCTCACCCTTCCCGTTTCAAGCGATCCTCCCACCTCAGCCTCCTGAGTAGCTGGGACTACAGGTGAATGACACCACGCCTTGCTAATTAAAAAACATTTTTTTTTTTGTAGAGACAAGGTCTCACTTTGTTGCCTAGGCTGGTCCTGATCTCGTGGGCTCAAGTCATCCTCCTGCCTCTGCCTCCCAAAGTGCTTGGATTACAGGTGTGAGCTACTGTGCCCAGCTATACTGGACATTTTGTTTTTAATTAAAAAAAATAATTTATTGGGCCGGGCGCGGTGGCTCACGTCTTTAATCCCAGCACTTTGGGAGGCCAAGGTGGGTGGATCATGAGGTCAAGAAATTGAGACCATCCTGGCCAAGGTGAAATCCTGTCTCTACTAAATATACAAAAATTAGCTAGGCGTGGTGGCATGCGCCTGTGGTCCCAGCTACTCGGGAGGCTGAGGCAGAAGAATCACTTGAACACAGGAAGTGGAGGTTGCAGTGAGCCGAGATTGCACCACTGCACTCCAGCCTGGCAACAGAGCAAGACTCTATCTCAAAAAAAAAAAAAAAGAAAAAAAAATTTTCAGATAGAGTCTCGCCCTTTCACCCAGGCTGGAGTGCAGTGGCACGATCTCAGATTACTGCAACCTCTGCCTCCCAGATTCAAGCGAGTCTCGTGGGTCAGCCACCAGAGTAGCTGGGATTAGAGGCGCATGCTACCATGCCTGGCTGATTTTTTGGTATTTTGGGTAGAAATGGGGTTTCACTGTATTGTCCAGTCTGGTCTTGAACTCCTGGCGTCAAGTAATTCACCCACCTCTGCCTCCCAAAGTGCTGGGATTATAGGCATGAGCCACTGCGCCCGTCCAATCTTTTTAAAATGATAATAACAGTTAATATTTATTGAGTACTCTACATCCCAGCCACTGTGCTCAGCATTTTTTGGTGAATTCTCATTTACTGCTCACAAAAACCAGGTAAGCCATCCTTGCCTTACAGATAAGGAAACTGTAGCTAATCGAGGCTGGGGAGCTTGCCAGGTCACCTGGGTAGGAGCTGCTTGAGCTGGGATTCAAGTGCAGGCAGTCAGATGCCCGAACCCTTTTTGATAACCTGTTTGCCATGATGGGCCATGCATGACTTTCATTTCATCTCCACAGCAACCTTAAAGGTTAGAATTGTCCACCCCATTTTACAGACAGGGAAATGGAGGAGGAGATCGCTGAGAGCTGACTTCTGCCTTGTGAGCTTTGTGGGTCGTTTCATCATGTCGTGTGTCCTTTCTTCCTCCCTCACCCTCCCCTGCTGTCTTTCAGGGAACATCATTAAGAATGAAGTCTTGTACAGAGCTGGGATTCATCCCCTCTCTCTCGGCTCCGTCCTGAGCGCCTCGCGACGGGAGGCCCTGGTGGATGGCGTGGTGGAGTTCAGTGCAGCCTGGCTGCAGGGCAAGCTTCAGGGCCACCCACAGCACACGCAGGTCTACCAGAAGGAACGGTGCCCTGCTGGCCACCAGCTCTTGAAGGAAGCGTTTGGGCCCCCAGGTGGGTTCCAGAGGCTCACCTGGTGGTGCCCACAGTGCCAGCCCCAGTTGTCAGAGGAGCTGGAGCAGCGCCAGTTCTCCTAAGGAACTCGGGGTGCTCGTCATGGAACCTTGCCCCTTGGGGAACCTGAGGTATAAGTGTCCAGAAAGGAGGATGTGGGCAGAGACAGGGTGCAGAGGATAGTGTGGGTCGGGGGTGCCAGTATAATATTCCTCTCCCTGGAGTTATGTTGAAGGCAGAGTTTTCATAGGTTTGATTTTTTTTTCTTTTTAAGTTCAGTTAATTCTTCCTATTGAATTGCAGCGTTGTGAAAGATGAGAAAAATCATGATGGTGGGTAAGGGAAAACCTCCCGAAGGCAGTGGGACAAGGAAAGAGGCCATGGGACATAGCTGTGCTCCCTGCATGGCTTTGCGGATGATGTGGGGTTCTTTTGGTTTTTGTTTTGAGACGGGTCTAGGGAGCAGTGGCGTGATCTCGGCTCACTGCAGCCTTGCCCTCCCAGACTCAGGCAGTCCCCACCTCAGCCTCCAGCGTCGCTGGGACTACAGGCATGTGCCATGATGTCCGGCTGATTTCTGTTTACCTTTTGTAGAGATGGGGTCTTGCCATGTTGGCCAGGCTGGTCTTGAACTTGTGTACTCAAGCGATCCTCCCACCTTGGCCTCCCAAAATTGGGACCACAGGAGTGAGCCACCGCACCGGCCAGCTCCTGTTTTCCTTTCCAACGATGGTTGATTTTAAGGCCCTCCATTTTGGAATGTAGGAAAATGGGACCATTATTTTTTTCTTGTTCCCTGGGAGGATCCAGGGATGAGGAGACAGTGGCCAGAGCACAGTGCTTGGATTCAGCTTCCTGCTGGGTCCTTCCTGCTGGATGCAGATACCCAGAGGCGGGGCTGGAGCAGGGAGCTGTGCCGTCCTGGGGTGCAGGGTGGTCTGCAGGAAAATCTGCTTGTTTACTCCTTAAGTCCATGTATTTGTGACTGTTAATATATTGAACTCAGGAATCAAGGGCTATGGAGAAACTCCCTCAGGCTGTTGGCAACAAGTAAATGAAGCTAGGACAGCCACACAAAAATAAAACTCTTGTTATTTTCTGTTGTGGTCTTTATTTGGCAGTAAAAGGTCCTAAACTAAATAACAGAACTGTTCATGGAGATGGCCTCCAGGCTTACTGGGTTAGCTGAAGAATCTACTGAAAAAGAGCAGGGAGAGGAGGCCAGAGCACACCTGCTCTCCTGTCCCAGGTGAGCAGAGATGGACTTGACCTCTGTCTCATGGCCTCTGCACAGAGATTTGGGAGAGTGAAACTGAAAACACTTCCTTTACGCTCTCTTTTTTTTTTTTTTTTTTGAGACAGGGTCTCGCTTTGTTGGCCAGGCTGCTGGAGTGCAGTGGTGTGACCATGGCTCACTACAGCCTCGACCTCCTGGGCTCAGATGATCCTCCTACCTCAGTAGGTGGGACTACAGGTGTGTACCCCCATGTCGAGCTAATTTTTGTATTTTTGTATAGATGGAGTCTCGCCATGTTGCCCAGGCTGGTCTCGAACCGCAGGCCTCAAGGGATCCACTTGCTTCGGCCTCCCAAACTGCTGGGATTACAGGCATGAGTCACCATGCCCCGCCTCCCCTGTCTTAAATGATTGAGAAGTGTCAACAGTGGGGCGGGCCACTTGATGGCAGATCGAGTCTCTCGTTCTGAAGACTGTCCCTGCGCCAGGTGCTCTCCCTGTGTTGAGGGCTCTCTCCTTGCACCTAGTCCTCGATGCTTATTTCTTGCACATTATCTGAAAAACAAGTCATGAAGATGGGTACTCGCCTTTACTGTCCTTATGTGATAGACGAGAAAATGAGAGTCTAGAGAGGCTGAGGACCTCACTTAAGCTCATGCAGTTAGCAAGGGCCAGAGCCATACCTTAGCTCTAGCTGCCATAGTGTGTCATAGGCTGGGTGACTCAGACCGCACATGCTTATTGCTCGTCGTTCTGGAGCCTGAGAAATCCAAGGTCAAGGGCTGGCTGATTTGGTTCCCCAGCGAGGTGACTTTGGGGGTTAGGGCGTTACATGTGAATTTTAAGGGAACACAATTCAGTCTGTTACAGGCTACAGTGGAGTTTGGGAGAAAATCTTCAACTTGTCAACGGCCATCTCCCACCCTTTAAAAAAAAAACATACAATAGCTTATAAAACCTCACTTTCTCTTCATAAAGGCCTGGATTTAAGAAAAAATAATTAAAACCTCAATTCCAGAATAGACGATGGAAACAGATTAATGGATTTATCTTTAGAAGAGTATACTCACACACTTGTGTGAATATATGCACATATATAAAACATGAAACATTTAAGAATGTGGGCCACAGTGGCTCGCTCACACCTGTAATCCCAGCACTTTGGGAGGCAAGGCAGGTGGGTCACCTGAGGTCAGGAGTTCAAGACCAGCTTGACCAATATGGCAAAATCCTATCTCTACTAAAAAATACAAAAATCAGCCTGGTGTGGTGGTGCGTGCCTGTAGTTCCAGCTACTCAGGAGGCTGAGGCAGGAGAATCACTTGAACCTGGGATGTAGAGGTTGCAGGGAGCCGAGATTGTGCCACTGCACTCCAGCCTGGGCAACAGAGACTCCATCTCAAAACAAAAGAATGTGTGTGTGTGTGTGTGTGTGTGTGTGTGTGTACTGAAATGCACCTTTCTAACCCATCTGGACAGGACAAAACTTAGACTCCAGGCATGAGCTGTGGCAAATGGGGCTGAGACCATTTCCTATGATTTGGTGTCTACAGGACAGTGGGTCCAGGGGCTCCCCAGACATGGCAGGGACTGGACGCCACGGCCTGCATGTGTCGTGCTCCGACTGGGATAGGTAGAAAGGAAAATGCCTGTTGTGGCGCCGAGAAGGAAGTTGTTGAAGCGACGGTCGGCCGCAGCTGTGGGAGTGGAGAGGATCAGAGGTGGGGGCCGTGGCAGCAGTGGGCTCTATTGGTGGCAGCTGGCCGACAGTATGAGCATTGGGGTGAGACAGAAACACTGGAGCTGGCTCAGCAGGC
Source organism: Alouatta palliata (assembly GCA_004027835.1). Lineage (NCBI taxonomy): Eukaryota > Metazoa > Chordata > Mammalia > Primates > Atelidae > Alouatta > Alouatta palliata. The sequence goes on from PVKV010006265.1 coordinate 72,427, forward strand.
ACTGAGCTGAGCGCCGGCAGAGGCCACTGCCTGGCTCATAGGGAAAGGTGGAGCTGGTACTGCCTGTCAGCCCCTGAGGTGTGTTGAGCTCGGGTCTGCGACCACCTGTGCTGTGGAGACAGTGTAATGGGGGAGCAAGCCTGGCCCCCCAGAAGGACAGGCTGGGTTTAGAGGCACCGATGGGCAGCTTTCCTGGTAGGAGTTATGATCAGCTAGGGGGGCTCGCTGGGTGTAACGGAGCATGAGGAAAGGTGTGGGGAATCCTGGAGAAAGTCTGTGTTTAAGGAGCAAGAGAGGAAGGAGGAACCCTTCAGTGACATGGGTGAAATGTAAGTGGGGAAAGGAAACTCCAGGGATAAGCGGGCTGTTGGAATCGTGAGTCATGCCGAGGTGAAGGGGCAGCGATGGAGCCGTGGCCCCTTGGGTTTGTCCGGTGATAAATCCCAGGTCATGATGACCTTCAGGTGAGCACTGTGTGCAGCGTGGCAGCAGTGACAAGGGAGCGTCTGGGAGGGAGGAAGTCAACGGGGAGGGTGGTCTCCCTGCAGAAGTTTGGCCTTGGAGGGGATGAAAATGAAGGCCAGGGAGGAGAGCGAAGCAAGAATATAATGAGAAGGTTTGTGTATAGTTAGTTCAGGGGAGAAAACCAGGAGGCAGAGAAAGATCACACTAGAGCCATCGCTTAAGGATTACTGGGCTAGGGTGGGAAGAGAAGGAGCAGGTCCCTGGGAAACTTGCTGAAAGTGAGGCCGTTGGGTACAGAAGAGTGGGCAGGTTTGTAATAGCTCTTAAGGAAATGTGCTGACTTCGGGTTAGAGGGAAGGGTTGCAGAGCGGCATGGTGGGCCCAGGGTGCCTGTGCATTTCCTGACTTTCCCTGACTGCATCCAGTGGCGTAGGATCAAAAACAGACATTGGATGTTGGATTAACCCACAGTGGACACGGGCATTTGTCAGGGTAAGAATGGTGGGAGACCAAGGTGGGAAGGAGCAACGGCATTATTATTATTATTATTTTTTGAATGGAATCTCGCTTTGTCACCAGGCTGGAGTTCAGTGGTACGATCTCGGCTCACTGCAACCTCCGCCTCCTGGGTTCAAGCAATTCTCCTGCCTCAGCCTCCTTCGTAGCTGAGACTACAGACGTGTGCCACTATGCCCAGCTAATTTTTTGTATTTTTAGTTGAGACAGGGTTTCAGTGTGTTAGCCGGGATGGTCTCGATCTCCTGACCTCCTGATCTGCCTGCCTTGGCCTCCCAAAGTGCTGGGATTACAGGCGTGAGCCACGGCACCTCATGAAAGAGTGACCTTCATCCCTGCCGTAGGAAGATCTCTGGAGCGTGCTTGCTAATAGTGTGTCTGACTGCAGTGACTCACAGAAAAAATAGTTGGGTAATTGCTAGCACCTACGAGTTGAGAGTAAGGGTTGTGATTGGTGCCATTGGAGCTCCATGGAATGTTCTGCATGGAAGAGGTGGGGAAGGGGGAATGCGGGCAGGTAACAACCCACACTCCCATGCTCCTCTCCCAGAGCTAATCACCCTGGCAGTAGGCTCTCAGGGTTTCCGGTTGGTTCCAAAAGGAGGTAGGGCCTGGTGAGGTGGGTCACACCTGTAATCCCAGCACTTTGGGAGGCTGAGGCAGGAGGATCACTTGAGCTTAGAAGTCTGACACCAGCCTGGGCAAGATAGCGAGACCCCCATCTCTACAAAAAATACAAAAGTTAGCCAGGCATGGTGATGCACACCTGTGGTCCCAGCTACTAGGGAGGCTGAGGTGGGAGGATTGAACCCAGGAGGTCAAGGCTGCAGTGAGCCGAGATCATGTCACTGCACTCTAGCATGGGGGACAGAGTGAGAACTTGCCTCAAAAATAAATAAAAGTTAAAAATAAATACATAAAGAGAGGTAGGCACGATGTGGTGTAAGTGGACTGAAAGAGAGGAGACAGTGCGGAGACAGCAGGGGGCAGTGTGACCAGTGGCGGTTATGACTTTTGTGCCTGTTGTCTGGAAGGAGGAGAGGTTTTTCTCCACAGGACCGGGAAGGAGGGTATGGACATATGGGGGATGGGGGGTGAATCTAGGCGTCGGTCAAAGTAAGGAGAGGCAGGATACTTGGACTGGACAGATTCTAAGGGAAAGATTGATTTAGCTCATGAGTTGGGGTTTTGTGATAACTGACATTGAGAAAACATGGGATTTAACGTAAGCTTTCACCGTGGCTCTAGATATTTCATAAATATTTCTTAAATGCCTCCTGAATGCTAGGATTTGGGAATACAAGCATAAACAAAACACAAAGCCAAATCAGGAAGAGGGGTGTACGAAGTGTTTCTGTTAATGGAAAAAGTGCTGTGTGAGGATGGGGGTTAAGTGGCTGCACCGTCTGTGCTCTGAGCTTTCTAGGACAGACCTGGTTACGCTGTAAGCACTGTGCCAGATGCTGTGTGTGCCCAGTCCTTGCCCTTGAGGGGGCCACTGGGAGGTGGCGAGACAGACGAGATTATTAGAATACAGGAAGTTCAGGAGGGGAGGAACCCCTGAACATGATAGAGTACTGTGGTCTGTGAAAGTCAAGACCATCCTAGTGAGCACAAGCAAACGAGGCTCTTGATTCAGAGCTTGCTTTTGCAAGGGAGTCCTGCACTTGGTGGGCACTCAGGGGAGTGGGAAGCTTTACAGTGGAGAAGGGGATGGCTGCAGGGGGGCTCTGATTGGAGGCTCTTGGCCTGGGGAGGCTGGAAGCAGCTGATAGAGGTGGGTGTCTTAGGTGATTGGTTTGAGGAACGTATTTGTCTTTCTCTGGTTGATCCTGAGTTGGAAGAGTCCTGATGTGTGGGGCTGATTGCTGCCGAGGTTTGGTTTTGACGCAGGACAAGCGAGCCCAAAATTCGGCCTTAGCCCATGAGGGTTCTTGGCTTTGCCCAGGAAAGAGTTCAAGGGTGAGCCAGTGGTAGGATGGAAGAAAACAGCCTTATGAAAGAGGTGGTGCGACAACTCCGTGACTGCTCCCGCAGAGCAGGGCTACTCCACAGGCAGTGTGCTGAGAGCAGCAGCTCAGGCCAGTTCTGCAGTCTGATCGATTGATTGATTTTTAGACAGAGTCTTGCTCTGTCACCCAAACTGGAGTGCAGTAGCATGATCTCAGCTGACTGCAACCTCCGCCTTCCAGGTTCAAGTGATTCTCCTGACTCAGCCTCCCGAGTAGCTGGGATTACAGGCACCTGCCACCATGCCTGGCTAATTTTTGTGTTTTTAGTAGAGACAGGGCTTCACTGTGTTGGCCATGCTGCTCTCAAACTCCTGACCTCATGATCCACCGGCCTCGGCCTCCCAAAGTGCTGGCCACTGCACCCAGCCTGCAGACAGATTTATACCTATTTTTAATTGCATGCAGATTAAGGGACAGTTTCTGAAGACATTTCTAGGAAAAGGATAGTAACTTCTGGGTTATTGGATCATTGCCATGGAAAGGGGTGGTAAATCCCGGGTGTTGCCATGGCGATGGTAAACTAACTTGGCACACTGGTGGGCGTGTCTTATGGAAGGCTGCTTAGCCTCCTACCCCACCTCTGTTTTAGCTAGTCCTCAATTTGGTCCACTGTCTGAGCCTGCCTCTGAAGTCGAATCTTGCCTCCTACCTCAGTTTGATTTCCTTGGACTGCTTGCAGCGTCTTTGTTTTCTTGGACTCCATAGGATAAATAATTCTTGTACTCCATAGGACTTGAGGAATGATTTGAAGGGGCAGATATAAGGAGGGAAAGGGAGTTAGCTATGACATCTGGATTTTGTGATTACGAAACTGAGAGGCTGTTAATGCTATCCATAGGAGAAGCAGATTCAATGGGAAAGAGATTTAACGTATGGACATGCTAAGTTTGCACTGTTTAGGTGCCATCAAAGAGATGTCCTACACGCAGCTCAATTCAATATATATTCACTGAGCACCCGGTATGTGCTGGGCACTATTCTAGATGCTTGAGGGTACATTAGAGAACAAAACAAAGATCTGTCATCATTGCCTTGGTGTTTAATGTGAACTTAAAAAATACAAATTATAAATTTAGAAAAGGAGGAGAGACTATTTCTTCTAAAGGGTTACAGCATGCTTCCGTCTTAGACCAGAGACAGGCACTTGGAAGGAGAAGGGATCGAGGCAGGAGCTTTATGCTGAATGGGTTGGCTAAACATACATATTTAACAGGTTACAAGAGGAGCTATGAATATTTATGATGGTGCACGTGACACATTGAACATGCATGTAACATATGACCCATATTCACTTTGGGATAGAGACTTAACATTTGAATGCATTACAGTTAGGCCCTCTATGTCAAAAGGTCTTTTCAGGACAGGAAGGCACCGGAGTGCTCAGCCTCCGTAAACCGTTCCGACCAGTCCACAGCCGGTGGTCTTACCAGGAGAGTTACTGAAATCAGTCTCTTGACCAGTCAAAGCTGTAGTTATGGCGGTGAACAGGGGCGTCTGGTGGAGCTGCAAGTGTTACTATTGCTTATCTTGAGGCCACTGCTGTTTAGCTGCTGGAGAAAAAGAAAACCCGTGTGGGAGTTACAGCTTAGTTGATTCTTTTTTTTTTTTGAGACAGGGTTTCGCTCTTGTTACCCAGGCTGGAGTGCAATGGCGCGATCTCGGCTCACCGCAACCTCCGCCTCCTGGGTTCAAGCAATTCTCCTGCTTCAGCCTCCCAAGTAGCTGGGACTACAGGCGTGCGCCACCATGCCCAGCTAATTTTTGTATTTTTAGTAGAGACGGGGTTTCACCATGTTGACCAGGATGGTCTCGATCTCTTGACCTCATGATCCACCCGCCTCGGCCTCCCAAAGTGCTGGGATTACAGGCGTGAGCCACCGCGCCCGGCTAGTTGATTCTTTAAGTGTGGGGATGCCTGACTTCACCACTGCCTGCACGGCCTTAGGTCCGGTTTATAATTGGGTATCTTATTGCCGCAGGGTCTGTTCTGTTAGTCTTACCATCTGTTTGAATATTAATGCTGGTCAGTTGTGTATGAACTCCAAAAGCAGGGGTACAGTGAGGCATGTCTGATCTGTCCCATCATGGCTGGAAACAGTTTTTAAGGTTTTTCTGGGGTTCCCTTGGCCAAGGTGGGCAGTGGAAGGCTGTCCAATGGTAGGGGCTGAGGATTTTAATTTTAGTTTCCACTAGCAAGGGGAAACACTCTGTAATCTAATACATAAGTTAATGATCTATTAGAATTTGATAACTAAAGAGCAGGATATGGGCATCAGCCGTGGTGGAAATGGAGGGGAGGGCAAACAGGTGGAGCTCGATGAGATGTGTGCAGACTCGAGGAGTTAGTCCAGCAGGTATATGATATGGGGGATAGTGCAGAAGAGTGAACAGCTAGACAAAAAGCCCTGGGGCCACGAAAATGTAAGAGCTGGAGGCCCGAGAGATAATCTGGGTGGAAGGCTAGTCCTGCAGCCTCTCGGGACCCCGTAGGGACTTTGGCTTTTGCTGGAGTGGAGAGACTGAACGGCTTTGGGCAGTGAGCAGACCTGACGGGTGTTAAAAGGATTACCGGTTGCTGTGTTAAAACAGACTGCAGGAGGGCTTAGGCAGCCAGTAGTTTCTAGGGCTGGAGAGATAGATCTAGGATGCGAGAAGTTTCGCCCTTCTCGTTACAGGCCCTCTAAGGCTTCAGCTCCTTTTCTAGGACTTAGAGGGATCTCAGGCAAACACTTTAGAGGAGGCAGCTGAAGCTCCAGGAGTGTGCAGGGCTGCCTGGGGCTGGATGTGGGTGCGGGGCAGGTGACCAGGGCCGGCCGTGCTCGGGCGGCTCCCAGGCTTTGGCTCTGGGGAGTTACAGTCAGAACGCCCAGCTTGGCGCCGGGACCGCTTTTTCACCGCCTTAGGCTCTACGGGGAGGGGCTGCAGAGATCACCGGGCGGGCAGGAGGCAACGAGGCCGGACACGTGGGTGTCTTACTGACACAGCCGGGCGCACGCAGGCCTGCACTGCTCACCCGACGCTGGGCCACCGTTGGGCTTCAGCGCACCCGAACCCCACCGCCCCACGGCCCCACCGCCTCACGCCGGGTCGCCACAGCCCTCGCGCTCCCAGCCTGGGGCAAGCGGAGGAAAACAAAGGCCCGGTTCCACCAGGGAACCAATCCGATTCGTCGACCTCTTTCTCGGCCTCCAATGAGATTCTAGGGTGCTGTCACGCCAGGCTTCTCTTGCCACTGATTGGCCGGCGTCGTTCTAGTGCGAGCGGCCCTGGCCAATCAGCGCCCGTCAGTCCACCCCGCGAGCCCGCAGGTAGCCGCGCGAGCGCCCGAGGCCCGTTGAGGTGGGCGGGGAAGTGGGCGGGGCGTCTTCGCGGCTGGCCCGCCCCCTTTCCGGACCGCCCCCCGCCGCACCTCCTACCCAGGTCTGGCCTGACGGTGCGAGCCTGAAGACCGCAGAGGTGAGCGCCGTGCCCGAGAGCCCGCCGCCTACTCTAGGATGGAGTTCGTCAAGTGCCTGGGCCACCCCGAGGAGTTCTACAACCTGGTGCGCTTCCGCATCGGGGGCAAGCGGAAGGTGATGCCCAAGATGGACCAGGTGGGCCAAGCATCCCGGCATCTTTGGACGCGGAGGGCGCGCGCGGGGCCGGCGTCGGGGCCCGGATGACGGGCGAGGGGGCGCGGCGAGGGGGGCCAACGCCTGGGCGTTCCCCTCCCCCTTCCCTCGGGAGGCAGAACCTTCCACACGTCGGGCCCGGGTGGACGCGGCCCTCCCGGTGGGCCTGTCCCTGCCCCGCAAGTCGCCCTGGGCCTGAGCGGCTTCTGCGCGGCTCTCAGCGGTTGTGCTCCCGGTTTCGTCCCCTCCGTGAGCATCGGCGCTTCCCAGTGTCCTAACCCGAGGCTTACACGTCTGAGACTATGTGAGTGGGTTACGTGGGAGAGGACGAATGAATTTTTTTATGAGCAGAATAAACTATGCAAGTATCATCACATGAACACAGTTTCTGGAATGAAAGCTTACTCAACCAGCTTTCGTTCTTCGCCCAGAACTCTCCCCACCTTGCTGCCGTCCGTCGTTCATCCTCAGGGCGTCCTGGGTTTTAGAAGCACCTGTCTGCGTTTCCAAGTTCTAATCAGTTATCTGTACGTCTGTGGATTAGCTAGGTGGTTGGTGGAAGGTCAGAACTTGTTTGTACTTAAGATTTTATCTACCTCTTGCTTGTACTGTTTAGTAAATGAATGCATAGGAGGTGTTTTTAGTCCAACAAGAAAATTTTTCGTACGTGATTGTTGAATGAATAGACACATTCTGCCAGGTTCTAATGGTCTGGACCAGCCTGGCTGATTTCTGTGACTTTTTTGGGCCAACAGGACAGTAGCAGATGTGACTCAGGCAGAGGCTTGATAGGTGCCTGAACATCAGAGTCTTTCAGTGTCCATGTGCTTCAGTAAACACACTGGAAAATACATTTCCCGTTTTATCCAATTTATTGGGTCCTATGTGTCAAAAGGGCTTTTTACCGGACAGGAAGGCGCCTGAGTGTGCAGTCTCTGTAAACTAGGTTTTATCCAATTATACAATTAATGTGTAGACTACACCCTCATTTGGTGTTATCTTTCACGTGCTATCTTTAATTCAAGTACAGTCTTTAGCCCATTTGTAGAATATTCGGTTTTCTCCATCTTTTCTTTGCCAGTGCTACATTATTTTAATTATTTTGCTGCAGAATAACTATTATTTGACAAGGAAGATGTCACTTTGTATATATAATTGGAGCTTTCATTTATTTAACAACTATTTGACCACCAATTGTGTATCAAATACTGTTTTAGGTGCTGGAGATGCAACAGTGAACAAGATAGGTGAAGACCTTGATTTTATGAAACTTACTTTTTAATGGAAGAGAGAGACAATTCCAAAAAGCAAATATACAGTATTTCAGGTGTAGAAAAGCACCGCAGAGGAAAATAAGAGCAGGGCAAAGGGTCTGAGTGCTATCAGAGCTCATTTGGATCCAGAGACTTTGTTCCTCTGTGTCTCTTTCTGCAAAAAGAGACTTTAAGCAGATGGTAGCATCGGTTATGTGTTGGGAGGGTGAGTGGATGGTCATAGTAAGGGTTAGAGAAAGACTTCACAGTATACTGTTTTTATACCTTTCAGATTTTTTTAAAAGCGAGATGAGCTATTCCTTCTAGCTCTGATAATATATTACAATATTATTTGTTTTGTTAGTTGTAGTCTTTCTGAGCACTTTTTAAATCCGCATGAGCCATTAAAAAAATAACTGAGTGGGCTGGGTGAGATGGCTCACTCCTATAATCCCAGCACTTTGGGAGGTGGAGGAAGGTGGATGGATCACCTGAGGTCAGGAGTTTGAGACCAGCCTGACCAATATTGTGAAACCTGTCTCTACCAAAAATACAAAAACTAGGCAGGTGTGGTGGCGCACACCTGTAGTCCCAGCTACTTGGGAGGCTGAGGCAGAATAATCACATCTGGAGGCAGAGGTTGCAGTGAGCTGAGATTGTGCCTCTGCTCTCCAGCCTGGGCCACAGAGTGAGACTGTCTCAAAAAACAAATGAACAAAACGAGTGAACTTCTAATTAGGTGAAACAAATTGGAAAATACATTTCCTTTCACTTAACATTGTCCTAGTTTCTCTATTTTTTTTTTTTTTTTGGTGGCAGGGACAGGGTCTCACTCTGTCTTCCAGGCTGGAATGCCATGGCCTGAACATGATTCACTGCAGTCTCAACTCCCCTGGCTCAAGCCAGCCTTCCACCTCAGCCTCCTGAGTAGCTGGGACTACAGGCACATGCCACCAATGCCTGGCTAATTTTAATTTTTTTTGTAGAGACAAGGTCTTGCTATCTTGCCCAGGTTGGTCTTGAACTCCTGAGCTCAAGTGATTTTCCCACCTTGGCCTCAAAGTGCTGGGATTACAGGCGTGAGCCACTACATCCAACCAGTTTCTCTCTACAAACTAGGGAAAAAATGTACACTTAGCACATACTGAGGGCTGCTTATTTCTATCACAGAAGGAATTGGCTGTAGAATTTCAGGATTTGGTAAACTTGATTTATACTGAATTTTTAGGAGCATGTCAGTAAATTTAGGGGCATACGCTGTCTGCAAGTTGTGTGATATCACCCAAAGCCAAGTAATGGAAAAAGCAGGCTGTTTGTTCGTTTTTTGAGATGGAGTCTGGTCTTGCTCTTGTCACCAGACTGGAGTGCAGTGGCATGATCTTGGCTCATTGCAGCCTCTGCCTCCTGGGTTTAAGTGATTCTCAGGCCTCAGCCTCTTGAGTAGCTGGGATTACAGGCATGCACCACCACACCCAGCTTATTTCTGTATTTTTAGTAGAGATGGGGTTTCACCACGTTGGCCAGAATGGTCTCGATCTTCTGACCTCATGATCCACCCACCTTGTCCTCCCATAATGCTGGCATTATAGGCATGAGCCACCGCACCCGGCCAAAAGCTGGTGGTTTGTAATCAGGCTGATCTGGCTTCTATCAAATCTAAATCCTGTTATTTAGACTAATACCTTCTCTTAAATATATTGTTAAGTCCAATTCCTGACTCTATTAAGTTAGGTGAACAACCTTGATAACGTCTGAGTCACAGTTACTTCATATGTAAAATAGGGATGTAGGGTCACATTTTATTTCTTGGAGTCAGGGGACAGAGTCTTTGTGTCAGTTTGTCTCAAAATCATTTGGCAGCAAACTCTGCCTTGAAGTTGAGGCTTCATTTATCCCACTTAGTATAGATAAGTGTTTTGCTAAAGAAATAATTATGAAATACTACTTCACACTGACTGGGGTTGTATGTACATTTTATTTCCTGTTTTCTAAAACACTAAAAATGCTAAATTCTGTCCCAGGTCTTGCCATAAAGCTTTCAGTGGACTGTGGACCTGTTAGACCTTAAGTTGAATAAGGATCAAAGATAATGTCCATATTGTGCTTGGCATGAAGTTAGGTGCCTGATAAATGCTGGTTATCAATCTGATTATGCAAATTCAGTTTTCAAGTTTGTGTTTTTTCCCCACTTACTGGAGATACCTGTTCTATTTTAAAGGGAGGAAGGCTGCAGAGAGGGCTGGTAGCTGGTAGCTGTTCACTTGCGGAACTTCCAGCCTGAGACTGGAGACCCTTCCTGGGAGTCTGGTCTTGTCTTCCTGACCACCCCACGCCCTTCCTCTAAACTCCCTGAATCCCTGTTTTCTCCCACTCGACTCTTGGGAGTGCACTGAATCTCAGACTGCAATAAGCGTCAGGAGGCTGGAGGGACAGGCGGCAGTAGCCTGAGCTTTTTTCTCCCCTAGCTCATGGGAATCAAACAGTGGAAATTTTTAGTGAGTGATGTTTTACATTGTGTGCTTACTAGTTGTGTGTTCCTGTTTTGTTCTTGGTAATTTGAAGAAACTATTTAATTACAAGGTGAGGCATGGAAACAAATAGGTGACAGGAAAAAGTGGCAGGGGCAGCAGCTGGAGGAGAAGTGGATGAGCTTGCTCCCTTTCAGTGTGGAGGGTTGATGGAAAGGAGTGGTCGTGTTCCTGAAGAGTGCTGGTCTTCAAATCTAGGGGGATTGTGCCTTGGCATTGATTAAACTCCTGGTCTGACGTCAGTCCCCAAACCGTTAGTTGGATGATCATGACATTTGGCAGTGCAGTTTAAAAAGCTGCTTGCTCAAGCCTGGTAATGATAAGGCTATGTGTAGAGTCCAGAGCTGGTATTCTGTTCCTTTCACTCTGAAATCTTGCCTCCCTATATTTTGAGAGGGAAGGAGTTGGAGAATTGTTTTAAAATAACTGGATGAATGTCTGCATTTATTCATCACACCTTTACTGAATATGTTTATGTGCCAGAGACTGGACTTTGCTAATATTAGGGTGCCCATTAAATATGCATGTGTGTGTGTGTATGTATGTGTGTGTTTTGTTGTTGTTGTTTGAGAGGGAGTTTCGCTCTTGTTGCCCAGGCTGGAGGGCAGTGGTGTGATCTCGGCTCACTGCAACCTCCACCTTCCGGATTCAAGTGATTCTCCTGCCTCAGCCCCCTGAGTAGCTGGGACTACAGGCATGCACCACCACGCCTGGCTAATTTTGTATTTTTAGTAGAGACGGGGTTTCGCCATGTTGGCCAGGCTGGTCTCGAACTCCCAGCGTCAGGTGATCCATCCCTGGTGATCCTTGGCCTCCCAAAGTGCTAGGATTATAGGTTTGAGCCACGGTACCCGGCCAAAATTTGTTTTTACTAATAATTTTTTATTAGAAATAGCAATAAAATGACTTTTCCAGGATTATGTGATTTAAAAAGATTTACTCTTTGACTAAATAATATGTATTCATGATAGAAAATGTACACAAATAAAAACAACATAGTTCACTTAAACCCTCCACGAGAGACCCGGGCTCATTGTTACCATTCTGAAGTGACTATGGAATTTCCTAGCAGTGGATATACTGTATTTTTTTAACCACTCCTGTTAGATATTTGTGATTTTTAATTTTTTTTGAGACGGAGTCTCACTCAGCAGTATACGATATCATAGTTCACTGTAACCTGTATCTCCTGGGCTCAAGTGATTCTCCCACCTCAGCCTCCTGAGTAGCTAGGACTACAAGTGGATGCCACCACACCTGACTTAAAAAAAAATTTTTTTTTAACTTTTTTATGAAGATGAGGTCTCACTGTGTTGTCCAGGCTGCCTTCAAACTCCTAGGCTCCAGCGATCCTTGCACCTTGGCCTCTCAAAGTGTGGGGATTACAGGTGTGAGTCACTGCACCTGGCCCTGTTAGCTATTTAAAATGATTCCCATTTCTCTCCCAAAAAAACCTGTTGTGAGACTGTGGGGTGAGGAGAGGGAAGGGGCGTATGGAAACCTGTGGTACTTTCTACTCAGTTTCCCTGTGGGCCTAAAACTACTCTAAAAAATAGTCTCTGAAAAAATACACAAAACAGCAACTGTTTGTGATAGGCTTGCATTGAAAATAAGGCTTTTTTCCCTTTTGGAAAAACACAGCTCTTGTTTTCTTCAGGAAAGCGTAAAGGTCATGAAACAGCGCACTATATTCCGTTAATTTTGAAGGGAAAGATGAGAAGAAATCTTGAACGGCTGGCTTTCTAGAGAAGAGTAGAGGCTTAACAGGTGTCAGAGAAAAAAATCAGTCGGACAGTGGCAGTAAAACGGCAAAACACAGACTTTATTCAGAAAAACTGCAGTAGGAGAGAGACCACAGTACAGAACAGAGCTCCACTCCGAATACAAGGAAAAGTAGAAACTGATGAAGGGAGAGCGGGGGGGGGGGGGGGGGGGGGGGGGGGGGGGGGGGGGAGTGGGGGAGGGGATGTCAGTGGCTAGAAAATAATTAAGAGGAAACACCGGGTGAGGGTTCTTGCTGAAGGCAGGCCAGAGTTATCAGACATCACCTGGGAGATGGAGGTGGGGGGAGCTGAGGAACCTGATCAGGTGTCCAGGATGATCAGATATTGAAGTTAGGGGATTCTAGCCCAATCAATTTAGCAGGATTCTTGGTAAAATTGGGCCATGCAAAGACAGACACGCCGAGTACAAGTCCAGGCCTTGTTGGGAAAAGGATTCGGCCAAGCCTGAGTAGTTTGGTCTAGGGAGACTGTCACTGGGAGGACAAGCGGGCTGCTCGGAAGTGCGCTGTACCAATTGGCGGCCAGTGAGTTCAGATGTGAAGGGCCAGATCGGGAGGCCGGCACCGGGTGCGGAAAGGGTGCAGAGCCAGCTGGAGGCCGGGGGCGGGGCTGCGGGCCAGGCCTCGGCCTCCACGTGCGGGGCGGGCCCGTCCCGCCCCTCGGTGGGCGCTTCGCAGATCTGCTCGAGTCTATGGAGGAAAAACTCCGCTGGATCCGCGATTCCCATGGCCGCAGCCGCCTGCGGCACCAAAGCCATGGCCCTCTTCAAGCGCACCTTGGTGCTGAGTCCCGCCGCGGCGCCCAGGGGCCCGGGCGCAGGCACCACCCCGCGGGGCTGCTCTTTGCCTCCGGCCGCCTGGCCCTGCAAGGACTGGCCGCGGGGAGAGGGCTGCAGGCTGTGGAGCCGCCTGCCCCAGTCCCACTCCCACTCCTGCTCCTCGACGTCTTCCAGCGCTGTGTGTCTTGTCTGCCCGCAGGACTCGCTCAGCAGCAGCCTGAAAACTTGCTACAAGTATCTCAATCAGACGAGTCGCAGTTTCGCAGCTGTTATCCAGGCCCTGGATGGGGAAATGCGGTGAGTGGGGGAGCAGCGTCTCCGGCGTGGGGGTGGAAAGTTTGTCCAGGGACCTCTGAGTAATTGGAAGCTACTTGTTGATATAGCGCTCAGCGTTGCAGCCTCGTGGCTGTGGCTTATTCAGACCATAGCCCTGCCCTAGTGAAAGCAGTGTTCGGGCTTGTGAAGCCCGTGTTTACTTTAGAATGCCCTTCCAGGCTTTTTGCCATCCAGTAGTGTCCCTGCGGGCCCAGCCTTTCAGAGAAGCAGGTGGGGGGAATGGTGATGTTTATTAACTTTTTTTAGTACTGGCAGCTGAACCTGGCTGTGAGCAGGTCGTGTATTTTCTCGGCTTCCCTTATCCTACTTTGCATTTCTATTTCTAGCATATTGGGTTGATTCTTTTGAAGCTGCCTCTGTGCAGATTACACCCGTGAACTTAGACCAGTTGCCTTTATGTATGGTCATATTTATACTGAGAAGTTACAGTGTTTTTTCGCTTTCTTTTCTGTTTGCCAAATACTAGTTCGGTCTAAACGTTTGGTCTTTTGGTCTCCATAGTTGCGCTACGTTAATTAAGTGCAACTCATTTCTGGGAGTAGTAGTGACACTCAACTCGTCGGCTTTTTATTTTTTAAAAAACTACGGAAGTTCATTACTCTCATGTAAGAAAGGAAAACTAATGTAAGTTTCATTAAGTATGAAAAGCTTTGGATACCCTTATAGTTCTTTCAAGTTAAGGGTGTAGGTGGGTTTAGAAAACGGCCTGGCACAAGTTATTTTAAAATAAGATATCTTTGGATGTTTCCTCCAATACAGTAATAGTTTTTCGTTTTTTACAGCAATGCAGTGTGCATATTTTATCTGGTCCTCCGAGCTCTGGACACGCTGGAAGATGACATGACCATCAGTGTGGAAAAGAAGGTCCCGCTGTTACACAACTTCCACTCTTTCCTTTACCAGCCAGACTGGCGGTTCATGGAGAGCAAGGAGAAGGACCGCCAGGTGCTGGAGGACTTCCCAACAGTGAGTGGGGTTACACAGCGTGTCTACAGATGATTGTGTTCATAATTGCTGATGTGGTTGTCTGCTGGCCTACACACTTAGGGAGAAAGGTACAGTAAGCAGTGTGAGGCCAGCATAATGTGATGGTTAAGAACTCTGGTAGCCAAGACTCTGAAGCCAGGCTGCTTGGATTGGAATCCCAAATCTACCACTTACTAAACTGTTGGCTATTTACAAAGTTTCTCTGTGCCTCAGTTTCTTCATCTATAAAATAGGGGTAACAAACACCTACTGCATGGTATTGTGAGGATTCAGAGAATTAACATAGGTAACACTCTTAGGGAATGTTAGCTACTGCTGTTATTACCAGTATTGGGAGTCCAGTGTTTCCTTCTGTGGGAAGACGCACTCAAATTGCAGTGTTGTAAAAGATTCTCAGGCTAGCTCACAAAAGCCTGCTGACTGTAGAATGCAGCCTCCCATGTAACACTGCTCGTCTTGACTACCCTGAGCCTGGTAGCATGGGACTGCTGTTCAAGATGGGTAGCACCCTGGCATAGGGGGTGGTGTCTGCTGGCAGCTGGGGTGAGGATTGAGAAGCAGGGTGAGCCTCTGCCACGTTGAGCTGTGATCCTGGGCAAGTTCCTTATCTGCTTTGTGTCTCCGCTTCCTCATTTGTATAGTTAGAGCTGAGAGGACTGAGTAACTTCGCACATAAAAAGTACTTGGTACCTGCTACATAGTAAGTATTCTGTAAATATTAGCTGTTTGGTCTGTTTTGTTGTAGTGAAGTGGGTTATAGTTAAAATCCTAAGCTTTAATAAGTCCGTCAAGTTTATGTGGACATCTGACTGGGTCCCACTGTCCTAGAATTCGCATGTCTTATCAAACAACTGATTCTTCCACATTTGATTTAGCAAAGTCACATGTTCTGTAAAAGCCCGAAGAAGCTCTTTCTGTACACAGTTGCCAGAGCTTTTGGAGAACAGCCCTTATGTGGCTGTTGTTACTGAAACAAACCTAATCTCTATCTGAATTGGAAGGAAATTAAGTGGACAGGTGGAGAGTCCTCTACCAAACAAAAGAATGTTTGATTCTTCTGCATAATGGGAGGAATATTTTTTAAAAAAAGCATGTTTGGGGAAGACTCTTTTGGTGTAGTGGCTATTTCAGATTGCTGAGATCAGACCTTCAGTGCCAAAGCCCAAAATACAGTTCAGCATGATACAAACGAAAAGAAAATATCTGAAGAATAGTTAGAGTTTATCCAGTACAATTGAAAAGAAGAAAGAAAATGTGTGACAGGTAACTAGATGAGAATTAGTGCAGTAACCCTGGGAAGATCCTGGTGATTTGGCTCTCACAGGACCCCTGATGACCACAGGATGGGTTTTCTTTGATGGAAAATCTGTGGCCATTCATTGATGGGCCTCTGAATTCTGCTGAACCAGAGGAAGCAGTCATACTCCATTTATAATGGAGGCGCATTCTCACTTAAAAACAACCAGTATTATTCTAGCTGGACCTAGCCTCCAAAAACAACCAAATTACTTTTCACTTGAGTAGATTCATAATATTTACAAAATTTCTGGGGCATGGGATAAATGTCTTAGGCATTACAAAAATCAAGGCAGCCCTATCCACTTAGCAGAAATGAGAGAATGTGAAAGTGTGTGAATGCTGACATAATTTTGGGGAATATCGCTAGTAAATTTCCAGATGATATTCCAACATGTTTGTAAAACTTCAGCCTTCCTTTGTTCATACAGTGTTCCAGTGGAAAAATAATGCTTAGTTCTGGAAGGTTTCAGATGTGAACACTGAACTCATCGTTTTCCCTTTTGGGTAGCAGAGTTAGAAAGCAGAGGTTCGATCCTCTTGAAAGCAGAGTTCCCCCCGGAAGAGTAAACGGGAGCAGAAAGCGCGAGCCAGGCACCGCCATTTTCGCTGTTGTTACCTTTTGTATCCTTACGAATATAAAGATGGACAAAGTTGTGTGTTCTGTGCACGTATATGATTCTAAGCTACTTGAATTGTAGGTCCCTCCAGTCTGTCATTCAGCTTGGGATGGGACTGTATGGGAATTAATAGTGCCTTGTCTTCTTAAGGAACATTTGTGTATGTGCTGATCTAGCCCAGCATCTCCTTGAAACCAGTTGTGTGGGGCTGGGCCCGCAATCAGCTTTTGGCTAAGAGGTCCCAGGATAGAACAAGTATAAAGGAGGCTGGATAGCTTGGCCTCATTCATACAGTACTGCTCTTAGACTTAGGTAAGTGGGACTCGTCACTTTAGAGGGCCTCATGCTAGGCCCCTCACTCCCAAAGGGGTTGCTGGGGCCATGGCAATGTGCTTGCCCAGACCTCGTGGGCTCTCCTTCTACGCCACGTTCTGGACCTCTGGAGTTCCTTGCTCCAATCCCTGAGCCATGTCTGTGTCTGCACAGTCTGTTTCCTAAGGCCCGTCCATCTCCTCCAGGAGGGAACATGGCATCATTGACCATGCCCTTGAGCCTGAGTGGTGGCCAAGGGCAATGTTGGGGAACGTTGTGGATGGAGCCTGGCCTTGAGGGCTGGTATATCCTCGCAAATGAATGTGAGGTGCCTCCCAGTACTGGAGAGAGTGGGATTCAGGAAGCGGTGGAAGGGACCAGCCTGAGATACGGAGATCTGCTCTCTGTGCCCTGCTGCATTTTGGAATAAAACTCTAAGGAACTGAGAATTTTAAATTCAAAGCTGAATCAACCAGGTTGTTATGAAGATATGTTTGTCAAGGGAGAAGGATAGACTATATTTAACAAGTTATGAGCTCGATTGATCGTTTAAAAATTTTTAGCTACATATAGTATGTGGGCCTCCATTTGTCCTTTTGTCCCAGGCCTCACAGAATTTAGGAATAAGCCTTGATAGAGTGAGTATTTTAACAAAGTGACCTCTGCCTCGATGTACAGTTAGTTTGTGCATTGAGATTGAACCACATGCTTTAGTGATTGTTGATCGTTAGTTGATACCAGTTCCAGTCAGGCTTTCCAGAGCTCTGATTGAATATTAAGGGCTTGATCAGAGCACAGTCATGCGTCACTTAATGAATGGCAGAGGATACGCTGTGAGAAATGCATTGATAGATGATTTCATCATGTGAACATTGTAGGGTGCACTGACACATACCTGGGTGGCATGGCCACTATACATGGAGGCTCTATGGGATAGATAGCCTGTTGCTCCAGGGCTGCACACCTCTACAGCATGGTTGTGTGCTGAATACTGTGGGCAACTGTAGCACAGTGGTATTCATGTATTTAAACATAGAAAAGATGTAGTAAAACCACGGTGTTACAATCTGAAGGGCCCACCATAGTATTTGCAATGGTCATTGACTGAAACATCATTATGTAGTACATGACTACGTATCTTTCTCACCTGGTACTAGTGGAAAGCTAGAAAGCTTAAGAGCTCTACCTGTAAACATAGCTTAAGGAATACTACAGCGTTTGTTTTAAATGATAATAGCACTTACTTATTGAGCAATTTACTATGAGTTATCTAATATATATTCTCGTTATTTTACTCGTTGCGTTATCTATGATATAGTTTAACAGGAAAATTACCTAGTATGTAATGTACTGTTATTATCTATGCTTAATGTAGATGAGGAAACTGAGGCACAGAGAAATTAAGTACTTTGCCTAGGATTACCTGTGAAGTTAAGTGGCAGAATCAGTGAATCTGGAAGGTCTGGCCCCAGATCCCTTGTGCTTAGTCACCAGCATACTTTATCACCTCTTTAAAAAAAAATGGTTGAAAACACAAAGCCAACAACCTAACCAAAAACAGTTCAAACACAGGCAAAGGTAGACCCACCGGTATTTTGATCACAGTAGTCCCAAGGGTTATAATCAGAGGAATTTTTATTCCCTGCTGCTCTTACCCCCTATGTGGGATTTGGCCTTTCTGCATTATCCCTGTGGACTCTCTCTGGTACATTCCTTCTTGTACTTGGAATCACCAGAAAGTGACCTGAGAACATAGAAATCTGCTGTGTTGTGGGACAGAGTTACCTGGAAGCAGAAAAAGCCCTCCTGGCTCAATTCACAAGTCAGGGCTTATTGTGCCCGAGGAATATACGAAACTGGACAGTGAGTGTAGAGTCAGCAAAGCTCTGTCCTTCCTCTGGGTTTGTGAGAAAAACGTAGAGGTCTTCATTGTCACTTTCTCCTGTGTATTTGTGTTTTTACTTTTGGAACTATACAATTATGTAATAAATACCAAAGAGTTGTTGGAAGGATAGGTCAAGTTCAGAAGTGAAAGTGTTTTGGAGGAGTCTAAGCTCCTCCCCACCCTCATTGGCCTTTCGTCTCTAATAAATAGAACTGGTCTAGCTGAGGATCTGTGGAAGGAGCAAAGTCCTATGGAGATTCAGGGATTCTAATAACCTCTTGTAGTGTTGCTAGTTCATTTCAGCCCACAAGAACAAATTAGCTTTTCGCATTGGCTTGAACAGCTGTTCTGCAAAGAACAACCTTTCGGAAAGAGTTCTGGAAGGACCAGATTGATTTTATGTTTTGTGTTGGGGGCGAAGGGGAAGAGAGTAGAGGGGGTTGACAGTTAATGTTAATCAGAAATCCTAAATTAGGTGAATTCCTGGTGCTTTGCAATCAGCGGGTCACCTGGTTTTCCTCTGGGCCCTTAATTTTAGGTGTTTTCCGAGGAAGTTTTTCTAACCTTCTGTAAACACAGGCTGAGTATATTGTACACTTGCGATGTTTAACCAAATCTCTTTGCTGTTTGCAGTATTATGTGTAGGCTCTCATGTTTTGTAGCATTTAAGAGTTCCCATGGTGTTTTTATATTGTATTTTGCTAACCTATAAACAATTCTTTGAACTTAAACAGGATATTTGGGCAGTAACAATAAATTTTAAAAACATCAATTAAACTTCTCTTCATTAGGACTTGGACTATGGAAAAAGTATTGGGCAGCATGCCTCATATTGAGTTGTTTAGGGAATTTAAAAGTACTGCTTTATAGTGAGAAAGACTCTATAGCTTCATAATACACATTGGGTTAACTAATGAGAGAAAATGGTCGGCAGGTCTGCTTACTAGACTAAGCTCTTCAGGGGTCTGAGTTTTTGTTTGTTTCCCTGATATATATCCCCAGTGCCTAGAATGATCCTTGCTAGATAGGAAGTGCTTTATCCGTGTTTGCACAAATGAGTCTTTCTCATAATGAGATTTGTCTGAACAAGCTATTCTCCCTAAAATTCTTATGCTTATACCTAGAATTATGTTGAAGCATTTCGTTATTCATTGGATAAATGAATATGTAGTGAGACTTTGAATATTCTTTTGAATCTAGAAACATTAGCATTTTTAGACCCTTCTGTTTTAATATTTATACAATTTATGGAATAATAAGACACATGTATGACCTAAGTTAGGCTTATAGATAAACCATTTCAGAGTCACAATTCCACCATTGTTTTGCCTTGTGATCTTTGGTGCCATGCTGTACATAGTTCATGATTTCTGGTTTTTTACGGTCTCCATTTCAGATCTCCCTCGAGTTTAGAAATCTGGCTGAGAAATACCAAACGGTGATTGCTGACATTTGCCGGAGAATGGGAATTGGGATGGCAGAGTTTTTGAATAAGCACGTGACCTCTGAACAGGAGTGGGACAAGGTTAGTCCCATAAGACAATGTCTGTGTGTGATGTATTAGACAAAGCTGGCAGTCCTCATAGTGAAGTTGAGAACAAGGAAAAGTTGTCCACTAGTTCCAGGCCCTCTGGTTTTATAATTCATCTGTTTAGGTTGAATGTTGCATCATAAACGGTGTATTCCAAAGCAGCAGCTATGTAGGATATCAGCCAGGCTAGGACTAGAGGACTGGAGAGAAGTGCTTATCTAGACAGAAGACTGTAATTGGTTTTGGAGACTAAACTACACATCAAAATATAAGATAGGGTTAGGAGTCTTGCCTATTTTTCATAGAAATGGTGTTTGTGAGACTTACTCATCACTTCTTTGGAAGCAAAGACATTTTATTTATTTTAAAGCCAGTCATATTTAGCAAGCAAAGACATGTCAAACATCTGAAGTGTGGAGGTATTTCATACCTTTAACAGTGTTTAAATTAGGATCGCAAAAGAGGTCTGCTACATTGTCACTAAGTTAATGTAGGCCCGAGGTCTTGGGCCTCTTAATTTTTCACACCTCAAAACTTGACAGCAGTATCTTTGGAACTGCCGTTTTGTGCTTCCCAAGTGAACAGCACATCATGAGTGCTGGAATAGCAGCTTCTGCATTTAAGGTAAAGTTAGCCGGGCACGTGGTTTACCTGTCATCTCAGCATTTTGGGAGGATCATTTGAGCCTAGGAGTTCCACACAAGCCTGAGCAGCATAGTGAGACCCCATCTCTTAAAAAATTAAAAAATTAACAGGGCATGGTGGCACGTGCCTATAGTCCCAGCTACTCTGGAAGCTGAGGTGTGGGAGGACTGCTTGAGCCCTAGAGTTCAAGGCCGCAGTGAGCCGTGATTGCATTACTGCGCTCCAACCTAGTGACAGAGCAAGACCCCATCTGAAGGAAAATAAAGTGGAGGAAACTTCTGGCCAAGAACCAGCCCTGGTTATGATAGTAACTTCATTTTCTGTTGTGCAAATTTATTCAGGAAACTTATTGTAGGTTGTTGAATAGAAGTTCTGATCAGCTAAAATTGAATTTTGTAAAATTTTTTTGAGACAGGGTCTTGCTCTGTCATCCAGGCTGGAGTGTAGTGGTGTGATCATGGCCCACTGCAGCCTTAACCTCTTGGGCTCTAGTGAGCCTCCCACCTCAGCCTCCTGAGTAGCTGTAACTGCAGGCGCATGCCACCATAGCAGGCTAATTTTTATATTTTTTTGTAGAGACAGGGTTTTGCCGTGTTGCCCAGACTACTTTCAAACTCCTGACATCAAACAGTCCTCCCATCTTTTTTTTTTTTATGAGACACGGTCTCACTCTGTCACCCAGGCTGGAATGCAGTGGCACAAACAAGGCAACCTTGACCTCCCGGGCTCAAGCAGTCTTCCTTGCCTCAGCCTCCTGAGTAACTGGGACCACAAACACATTGCCACCATGCCTGGCTAATTTATTTTAATTTAATTTAATTTTATTTTATTTTAATTTAAATTTTTTTTATAATTTTTTAATTTTGATTTTTTTTTTTTTTTTTTTGAGACAAAGTCTTGCTCTTGTCCCCCAGGCTTGAAGTGCAGTGGCGCGATCTCGGCTCACTGCAACCTCCACCTCCTGGGTTTAAGCGATTCTTCTGCCTCAGCCTCCCAAGTAGGTGGGATTACAGGCGCCTGCCGCCATGCCCAGCCAATTTTTGCATTTTTAGTAGAGACAGCGTTTTACCATGTTGGCCAGGCTGGTCTCAAACTCCTGACCTCAGGTAATCCACCCACCTCGGCCTCCCAAAGTGCTGGGATTACAGGCATGAGCCACTGTGCTCGGCCATTTTTTTTACTATTTTTGAGAGAGGGTCTTGCTCTGTCACCCCGGCTGGAGTGCAGTGGCGTGATCAAGGCTCACTGCAACCTTGACCTCCTGGGCTCAGGCAGTCCTGTCACCGCAGCCTCCTGAATAGCTGGGACTATAGGTGCGTACCACCACGCTGAGCTAAGTTTTGTAATTTTTTGGTGGAGACAGGGTTTCACCATGTTGCCCAGGCTGGTCTTGAGCTCGCGGGCTCAAGCAATCCAGCTGCCTCGGCCTCCCAGGTGTGAGCCACCACACACACCCAGGCTTTTAAAATTTTTTATAGAGGTGAGGTCTCACTTTGTTGGCCAGGCTGGTTTAGAACTCCTGGGCTGAAGCCATCCCCTGTCCACAGCCTCCCAAAATCTGGGATTACAGGTGTCAACCTTGATCACTGCCTAACTTTTACCCTCCTAATGATACTCCAGAGCTTACCTTCTTTATGCTTCGCTTCTTAAGTTAACTAATAGACAATTATAATATGTGGATATTGCATTAAGTTGTCTTAGGGATACCCTTTTCAGAGGAGGATAGCTTTTGACAAATTGCTGTCATGGGAAAAAGGTATTTGACAATTAAGACTTGCATTTACTGAAATCTCTCTTCAGAGAGGGGAAGTATGCTGTCTCTAAAAGAAAAACAGAAAAAAAAGGGGGGGAAATTTTAGCAGAGTTGTTAAAGCATGACACTTATATCAGACTACCTAGTTTTGAACCCTTATCCCCTGCCACAAACACGGCAGTCTCACCCTCCTGGGTTCCAGCGATCCTCCTACTTCACCCTCCTGAGTAACTGGGACCATAGGCATGTCCCCCCATGCCTGGCTCATTTTTTTTCTCAGATGTGCAATGTTGGGCAAGTTAATTGACGTCTATATGCCTCAATTTCCTGATCTGAAATGGACATAACAGTGCCGTGTACCTGATAAAATGTTTGTGAGGATTGAATATGCAGAGTGCTTAAAACAGTGTTAAGAACATATGATAGGCATTTGTTCTTTCATATAATAATGATTTTGAGGTCTTGCAGGTCTTGAAATGTTTTCAGATTGGTCAAAGAAAGATTATATTTAGTATTGTTTTAGTGTCTGTTAGCCAGAATATTCCATCTTTCGTCATTACCTTCTTTGACAATTTTATGTATCAAAAAGTTTATTGTAAAGCTAGGCCGGGCGCAGCGTCTTGGGCCTGTAAGTCCCAGTACTTTGGGAGGTTGTGGCAGGTGGATCAGTTGAGGTCAGAAGTTCGAGACCAGCCTGGCCAACATGGTGAAACCCTGTTTCTACTAAAAATGAAAAAATCAGCTGGACATGGTGGTGGGCGCCTGTAATCCCAGCTACTCAGGAAGCGGAGGCAGGAGAATTAGTTGAACCCAGGAGATACAGGTTGCAGTGAGCCAAGATTGTGCCACTGTATTCCAGCTGAGGTGACAAAGTGAGACTTGATCTCAAAAAAAAAAGGTTTGTGGTAAAAAGGCAGGGTGGTATACGCCTATAATCCCAGCTCTTTGGGAAGCTAAGGTAGAAACATTGCCTGAGCCCAGGAGTTTGAGTCTAACATGGGCAACATATGAGACCCCATCTCTTTTTAAAAAAAAAAACTAATTAAAAAAACGTTTACTGGACTAGTTTTTTTCCGTAGCCTTTTATTATACTAGCAGTACATGCCCATTCTAGAAATTTAGAAAATACAGGTAAAAAATAAAAACATCACATTCCCGTCAGTCAGAGATTACTGTTAAACTTTTGTGCACATCCTTCTTGGATGTTTTTTAAATCCTGGTATGTATATTTTTATTTTAAAATCAAAATGGATAGTCCATTACTTTAAAAAAAAAAATCAAAATACAATCTTACATATTCTGTTTGGAACCTGTGTTTTAGTAGCTAATGATGTCTAGTGTGTCCCTTTTAGCAAAAATTCCATTATTAAAATATTTTACAAATCATCTTTTACAGTACTGCCACTATGTTGCCGGGCTGGTAGGAATTGGCCTTTCCCGTCTCTTCTCGGCTTCAGAGTTCGAAGACCCCTTAGTTGGTGAAGATACAGAACGTGCCAACTCTATGGGCCTGTTTCTGCAGAAAACAAACATCATTCGTGATTATCTGGAAGACCAGCAAGAGGGAAGAGAGTTTTGGCCTCAAGAGGTAACAGATTCAGGGTGTTTTGGGGGAAAATACGTTTGGACATTCTCTGAAAAATCATTTAACTTTTGTGGTTGCAACTGGTGTATTTCACAAGTCAGACCTACCCGAGACAACATAAGAGAATGTGGAAAACAGGTTAAGTTTGTAAGGTATATTGCCGAGTTGAAATGAGGAGACTGAAGCCAGTATAAGAAAATGAAAATCCGATTATATGGTCCAGGTAAGGGCCAGAGAAGTCACGCTTAACTTTTTAGGGTAAGGGGTTTTATATGGAGTGAAGGCATTTGATTGGATACAAGGGAGACAAAGCATAAGGCACTTGACTGGATATTGGGACACAGGACGTGTACAGGGCCAGTTACTGCTGGTAGGTAGGCGGGATCTTTGGTGAGCGGGCCACCTTGGGGAAGAATGACCTAAACGGGGCAAAGTGCTATTGGGCAGGGTTTAGTGGGGCTTTTTTGAAATTTTTTGGGCGGGGGTTTTTCCAGCGGGGGCCTAGGTGTCGGGTGCAGAGTTTGCTTCAGGGGTGGGTGTTGGAGAGGCTACGCAGCAGAGCTAGACGCTGGTCGTAGAGTGGTGACGTAATTCCCTGGCGCCGGGAGGAATGGGCATGTCCGAGCTCCCGGCGAGGCAACCGGCCTTACATTCCAACCTTTTTGATGATACAGGAAGTTGGTTTCTTTCTGGCTAGTTCCTGTTGAGTAGGGACGACGTGGGGAAGGGGGTCAGT
This sequence comes from Alouatta palliata, assembly GCA_004027835.1. Classification (NCBI taxonomy): domain Eukaryota; kingdom Metazoa; phylum Chordata; class Mammalia; order Primates; family Atelidae; genus Alouatta; species Alouatta palliata. Next base: position 97,060 of record PVKV010006265.1, read on the forward strand.
TGGTTGGTGCCTAAGTTGGGCGTTGGACATAGGGATGAAGTAGCATCTGGTTTACAGCCACCCTGGAGATTTCTCTCATACGGGCCTGTAAAAACTTGAGAAAGAGAGGGGCTAACATTAGTAAGAGACAAACTATGATAAGAGGGGTGATGATGGGGGCCAGCCAGGTGAGCACAGGGGACTGCCACCAGTTAAGAGGCGAATCAGACATGTTCTGTGTTTTGTGGAGATTGTCTTTGAGGCGATAGAGATTGTTGACATTTTTTTTCTACAAGGACCGTCTCATTGATGTAGTAGCAACACTGTTCCTGGGGAAACAGGCAGGTACCTCCTTTTTCTGCCGTTAGTAAGTCTAAAGCTTTCCGATTTTGGAGGGTTACCTGAGCCAATGACGTAATTTGTTGTTGGAGGGAGGCCAGAGACGGAGCCGAGGCCTCAATTGCTGCACGTAGTCTGTTTTCCAGTTCAGCAGCCGCAGTAATGCTGTGGCCCAGGGCCCTGCTGCCTAATCCTGCTGCTGCCGCGGCTGACGCAAGGGACAGGCCAACTACTATTGGGAGAAAGATGGCACGTTTGCTCCAGTGGCTAGGCGAAGGAAAAAGGAGTGACAGCAGCTCAGTTTGTTCGTAAACTTCTAGTTGAGGTATTAAAGTGCAGGGTATACAAAGGAAAAGGAGAGAAAGAGTTGATAGTTTTGGTTAGTGTTCCGTTACACCAGAACAACCCCTTCTTGGTTATAGTAATGGAGGAAATAACATTCATAGTGTTGTTACAAGTGAGTTCAGGGAAAGAGCTGTGGCCATAGCAGACAGACACATTTTTTGAGTGTTCCTTGAATAATGGGACATTGGTGACTATAGTCTGTTATTTGAGTTTGTCGAAGTGTCGAGTTTTGTGTTGAGGGGTACCACCGCCCAGAGAGGCCTGGTTAAGGAGGTACATAGAAAACAATTGGTAATATTCATGGCATCAGTTGAATTCACAATATCAGCTACCTGTTGCATTAAAGTTACCCAGGAGAAAGGGGAAGGGGATTGTCTTGGGGGTTTGAGTTGGTTAGTTAAGGTGGCCTCACTTTGTAGGATGGTGTTGCCCAATGAGTTGAGTTGGTCTATTTCTTGGGTACAATGCGAGTATAGGACCGAAATATCAGCCATGTTCCACCGGGGTAGCTATTTGTGGCTGAGTCGTATACTTTACCTGCGGTTCCCTTTTCACAGCGGCTATTCCAGGGGTCTCGGGTAGTAAGGGCTACATTAGTTACACCATCCCGTCCATGTATTCTTTCAAGTATTCCTCCTCCTATTCTGTGCATGACACAGGAATTATATGGGCATCCACCATAGGTGGTGTTCCACCAGTGACAGTAGTCCTTGGTTTGATCATACAGGAAGCACAGGGCCGTGTTACCCCAGGAGTAAAGAATTTTCGGCTTTGATGCCCGGAATGTAAATAGTATGGCAGATTGGCAGCCCGCGGGCTGGCAATCTGCTTGGGCCAGATATTGGGTTTTGGTAGTGGGACCGTTGGCCCAGGATTCTTGGAGGTAAAAGCGCCAAACATGTGAGTTGGCATTCAGGGGAGTTACTAGAAGGACTACTAGGAGGAAGGTTTGGAGGGTTAGGGGGAAACGGGCCCCGGGTGAGATGGAGTTGTGTTGGACCCAGGGGCTCAGACTTCCACTGTTCATCTTGAGGAGCCAGTTTGAGGCGGGACACATGGTACCACGAGGAGTGACCTAGAAGCTTGGTGGCAGTTGGGGTGGTTAGGATAACAATGTGTGGTCCCAACCACCTGGGTTGTAGAGACGCTGGCTTGAATTTCCTGAGGAGGACACTGTCACCCGGCTGGAGATGTATAGCTGGTTGGGAGTCCTCGGGCCCTAGAACAACGGGGAGGGTACGGTCTGCGTGTTTTTTGAGTAAGTGACGGAGGAGGGAGAGGTAGGGAAGATAGGAGGCCAAAGGAGGCGGTCATACTGGGAGATTGTGGGAAACTAGAAAAGGCCTGCCGTACAGTAACTCGAAGGGACTGAGGCCCGTTGGCTCCCGTGGGGGTGGCTCGGACCCGGGCTAGGGTCAGAGGCAGGAGTGTGGGCCAGGAGAGTTTTACCTCGATGGTGAGTTTGCCTAAATGATCCGTGAGGATGCCGTGAGCCCATTCCACTTTACCTGATGACTGAGGGTGGTAGGGGATGTGTAGTTTCCAGGAGATGTTGAGAGACTCGGCGACCAGTTGGACCACCCGAGCTGTAAACGCTGGACCATTGTCTGACTGAATGTTCACAGGTAAGCTGAAGCAAGGGATGACTTCCTGAATTAAGAGGGAGGCTACGGTGTCTGTGGTCTCCCTGGAGGTGGAAGAGGCTTCAATCCACCCAGAAAAGGTATCTACAAAGGTTAGGAGGTAGCGTAACTTTTTGTGAGTAGGCATGTGAGTAAAATCAATTTGCCAGTTTTGGGCTGGCAGGCTGCCACGCATTTGGTGGGTTGGAAACTGCGGCTTCAAGTGTCCCTGAGGTGAGACCTTGGAGCATGTAGTACACGCTTTGTGTACCTGCTCGATTGTTTGTTGTGGGCCTGGTAAGAAAAAGAGTGTCCGCACAAAGCAATATAACGCCTTGGGCCCAACATGTAAAGATTGGTGAATTTCAGTAATAACTTTTGGGGCCTGTTCCTGGGTTTCGGCACCACTTGTAAGGTATATTGCCGAGTCGAAATGAGGAAACTGAGGCCAGTATAAGAAAATGAAAATCCAATTTATTCGGCTCCTGGGTCAGGTTCTATGGTCCAGGTAAGGGCCAGAGAAGTCACGCTTAACTTTTTAGGGTAAGGGGTTTTATAGGGAGTGAAGGCATTTGATTGGATACAGGGGAGACAAAGCATAAGGCACTTGACTGGATATTGGGACACAGGATGTGTACGGGGCCAGTTACTACTGGTAGGTAGGCAGGATCTTTCATGAGCGGGCCACCTTGGGGAAGAATGACCTAAACGGGGCAAAGTGCTATTGGGCAGGGTTTGGCGGGGCTTTTTTGAAATTTTTTGGGCGGGGGTTTTTCCAGCAGAGTGGTGACGTAATGGGGTTTATTAGTGAGTTAATCGTATGGCCACGGTGGCTGGCACGAAATTGACCAACTCTGAAAGTCAGTATAACTTAGTTAAACTTTGGTTTATTGCTAAAGGTTTGTCACTGCTGTTTCCCGTGGGGGCGTGGCTAAGCAAAGTGTTTTGAGCTGTGTGTGTGTGCCTGATACTCGCTCCTCATGTTATTATAATCTAGAGGGCATTCTCACAGGGTTATGGATGCTTGCATGTGTAATTTTACTGAGAGCTAACAGAAAGGCTAGGAACAAACCTATGTGTTTATGGGGTAGATATTACCCGTCTAGACATTTTCAGTGTCTTGCTTTAAGTATTAAGCTACATTAACTTGATATAGTATGCTTGAGTAGCATGCTTGGGTAGTAGTTCGTTAGACCCAATCTTTCATTGTATTAATATGTTTTCTGAAGGGTGTGTTTTGAGATATGTAGGGAGTAATCACAGGCAGTATTATTTATTGGGATGTGTGATGATTGTAAGGTGCATGTGTTTTTTAGATAGTGGGGCTTGTATTAGTAAATAATGTCAGTAGGGAGATGTCTCTTTATGGTACGTGCCTCAGAAAATATGGCCAGGTGTCTGGCTTAGGGGTTAATTTTTGGTGGTGCGTAGGTAATTTTGGGTTTGTTTGGGTATAAATACCGGTAAAATTATTATGTCCTGTAACCATTGACTGAATAACACCTTAGTGATCGGAATGGGGGCCAAGACATTGAATCAGAGGTGCAATGATAGCATAAAGTCTGGCAAAACACATTCAGGCGCCACAGGATGGTCGTTGGAACCCTTACTCCAGCCTCCCGGCAATGCTGAGGATTACATACCCCTCCCCATGGAGGCCCCCGGCATGCTTCCGTGACCAGGTTAAGAGGGTGATAGCGCCACACCATCGTGATGTCTTATTTAAGAAGAACGTATGCACAGTTTTGGAGGTATGGCCCTGAGGTAGGAACCAAAAGACAGATATAGTTTCAGTATAACCAAGCCCTGTCTATATGGGCCCGGAGCGAGAAGAGCGGCAAAATGTGGGCGGGTTGCTGGTTTCATGGAGGATGGTAGATTAAGAGACCAAATAATACTTGGAGGATATCCATGTTGAGGAGGACTTGTGAAATGTGATGCGCTATGTACGATCCATGATGTAATGTAGTAATGTATTATTACGGCATTACGTGTTAGATGATATTTCGTGTCTTGGCGACATTATTGCATGTACGTTGGGGTGTTTATGTGTTATGGTCCATTGTGGGATTACAGTTCCTGCTTGTAGGCATGGTCGTAGTGTTTTAACGCACGTTTTGGATTAATGTGCTATGTATAATTAAGCATTTGTAGTACTATGTATTATTCATGGGGTCAAGCAATAATGCACTAATTACATAGCGGGGGCGAAGTGTTTTAATGTACTTGTGAAGTACTTTGTGATAAAGCCTTCAATGATATGGAGGTTGATTAGTTGTTCAGGGAATAGTTTAAGATTAGAATTTCAGCTTTGGGTGTTGATGGTAGAATGAGAGATTCTTTCCCTGAGATGTCCTGGGGAGAGAATGTTCTCCATTTCTGGTTTACAAGACCAGGGTATTGAATTATACTACAAAGACACCTGTCACTTAAGTAATTTATTTTCAATTAGGGCGGAGAGGGGGATAAGTGTAATGATAATAAAGGAAGTATATAATGGATGCGGTTTGGCCAGTAGTCACGAAGAGGTATTCAACTGGTTGGCCTCCGATTCATGTGAGTGTAAACAGGTCGGCTACACTGTTTACACTGTAGAATAGAATTTGAGTGATGGGTCGGAATCCCATGCTTTGTTGTTTTGATAGGTGTAACATAGGAATAATTATAAGGATTAGGATGGAGAGTACTAGGGCCAGGACGCCTCCTAGTTTGTTGGGAATGGATCGTAGGATTGCGTATGCAAATAGAAAGTATCATTCTGGCTTGATGTGGGGTGGGGTGTTGAGGGGGTTAGCTAGTGTATAATTGTCTGGGTCGGTTAGAAGGTCAGATGAGAATAAGGTTAGGCTTATCAGGCGTAGGAGGAGAATAATTAGGCCCAGGATGTCTTTGGTTGTATAGTAGGGGTGAAATGTAATTTTGTCGGGGTCCGATGCTACTCCTGATGGGTTACTTGATCCTGTCTCATGCAGTAACAAGAGGTGGATAGTTGCTAGGGCTGTGATAATAAAAGGTAAAATAAAATGAAAAGTAAAAAATCGTGTAAGGGTGGCTTTGTCTACTGAAAAGCCACCTCAGATCCATTGTACGAGGTCAGATCCGATGTAGGGGATGGCTGATAAAAGGTTTGTAATTACTGTAGCCCCTCAAATATTTGGCCTCATGGGAGGATGTAACCCATAAATGCTGTGGCTATGGGTGTAAGTAGGAGGATGATACTGACGTTTCAAGTCTTCAGAAAAAGAAATGATCCGTAGTATAAACCTCAGCCAATATGGAGGAATAGGCAGATGAAGAATATGGAGGCGCTGTTGGCATGTAAGTAGCGGATTATTCAACCGTAACTGATGTCTCGGGTAATGTGGGCGACTGAGGAGAAGGCAGTTGAAGTGTCTGATGTATAGTGTATGGCTAAAAATAGACCGGTGGTGATTTGAATGACTAGGCAAATACCTAGAAGTGAGCCAAAATTCCATCAAGCAGAAATATTGGATGGTGTGGGGAGATCAATAAATGAGTTACTGATAATTTTTGCTAGTGGTGTGTTTTGCGAATAGTCATTAAAATTCTTATAGCTGAAATACAACAATGGTTTTTCATATCATTAGTCATGGTTATAATCCATGTGGGAATAATGACATATGCTTTATTTTCAGTAAGTATTATTTTAGTGATGGGGTTTGTGGGGTTCTCTTCTAAACCCTCACCTATTTACGGGGGGGTTGGTGTAGATTTTTAGTGGTGCTGTGGGTTGTGCAATTACATTGTATTTTGGTGGGTCTTATGTAGGACTTACAGTTTTTTTAATTTATTTGGGTGGTATGATAGTTGGTTTTGGTTATACTGTGGCAATAGCAATTGGTGAGCATCCTGAGATGTGGGTGTCAAGCATTGATATTTTAGGGGTTTTTATGCTAGGTTTAGTAATGGAAATAACTATGGTGGCTTTATTAGGTGGTGATCCTAATAAAATGGTAGAAGTTACTGTTAATTATAAAGACTGTATCAAGTTGGATAATTTATGAGGGTGATGGGCCGGGGTTGATTCGTGAAGATCCTATGGGTGCTGCTGCTTTATATAATTACGGTGTTTGAGTTGTTTTAGTAACTTGTTGGGCGTTGTTTATAGGTATGCATATCGCGATTGAGCTTACTCAGGGTGGAGGTTAGATAGTTAAAAGTAGTGCTAGAGTGGGTGGGATAAAGAATGATAAGAAGTAGAGCTTGATTAGGCCTTTTTGGGTTGATGTGGTTGTGGAGATTGAGACTTGAGTTTGTGTTGTTATTTTTGGCATAGATTTTTCTAGTCAGAATAGGTCTAATAGGGTTGAGGTAAAGTTTTGGCTTGTGGTTAAGCTTGAATGGGGGTTTGAGCGGTGAGTAGTGATTGAGTAAAAGCCTAGTATGTTAGAGAAGTAGAAAGATTTTACTGGGGTGCTTAATTTCATGTTATTGGTTATGTGGCTAAGTTCTATTGCTATGAGAAGCCCTGGAACAGTTATACCTAGAGCTGCTAATTTAAGGTAGTGTGATATAGTGACTTGGGGGCATGAAGTAGGAGGAATGCAATTGGAAATAAGAAACCCGGCGAAAATGCTACCCACTGCTAGGCGATTAATGACGTAATTCCCTGGCACTGGGAGGAATGGGCATGTACGAGCTCCCGGCGAGGCAACCGGCCTTACAAGGTTGAGATTAGTTTGCTTCAGGTAGACTGGCTGAATCCCAGGATTTATATCATGTAATCAGTGTATTCAAGTGTCCTTTCTTTCTTTCAGTCAGTCTTTCTCCAATTGGTGGATATGATAACAACCTATGTGCACTAGCTTAACAAAAAGTTCTCAGGAAGGGCTTTGTTTGGCCAGGCGCGGTGGCTCACACCTGTAATCTCAGCACTTTGGGAGGCCGAGATGGGCAGATCACCTGAGATCAGGAGTTCAAGACCAGCCTGACCAACATGGTGAAACCCTGTCTCTACTATAAATACAAAAAAAGCCAAGTATATGCTTATAGTGTCAGCTACTTGGGAGGCTGAGGCAGGAAAATCGCTCAAACCCAGGAGGCAGAGGTTGCAGTGAGCTAAGATGACACCACTGCACTCCAGCCTGGGCAACAGAGCAAGACTCCATCTCAAAAAAAAAAAAAAAGCAAAAAAAACCACATAACCATTTAAAAATTAGCTGGGCATAGTGGCATGTGCCTATAATTCTAGCTTCTTGGGAGGCTGAGGTAGGAGGATTGCTTGAGCCCAGGAGTTCAAGGATGCAGTCAGCCATGATCGCACCACTGCATTCTAGTAGCCTGGTTGACAGAGCAAGGTCCTTGACCCTTTAAAGAAAACCAAACCAAACCAAACCAAACCAAACCAAAACACTACCCTGAGCTCAGACATGGCCTCTTAAGTTTCCTAGGTGACTTGTGTGCAGCCAGGATTGAGAAACTGCTCTTGTCTGTCCTGCTTTTGCTGACAGTAGGGCTCAGAGAACCTAAGGGGTTTGTGTGAGGATCACGGTGAGGCAGTGGCTGCTCTGGAAGTGGGGTCTCAGTCTCCCCAGTCCCAGCCCAGCATGTCACCCGGTTCCACCATCTCCCAGACAGAACATCTGCCACGGGCATGTGATTGACCAGTATGAGCCGCACCGTCCTGCACACATGGGTGCAGAGCCCTGCTCTTCTCATTCACTTCCTTTATCTGTAAAATAGAATTATTTCTCCACAGGGTGGTGGCATGAATAAAATGAGATGAACTTCTGGTGCAGAATGCTTAGGAAAGGTTCTGGCTGTTTCATAAAAGTTGAATCATGGCAAGTGTAGGCCCAGGTGATTGACTTCTTTTGCTGGTGTGTCTTCAGGGCCCTTCCATGCTGGGCATAAGTTAGTGCTGCATTCCTTTTATTGCCCAGTAATATTCCACTGTATGGATAGACCACATTTATCCATTCATTAGTTGGAGGATATTTGGGTTCTTTACATTTTTTTGGCTATGGTGAATAATACTGTGTATATTTGCATATAAGGTTTTGTGTGGATGTGTGTTTTCCTTTTTCTTGGGTCTATACCTAGAAGTAGAATTGCTGGGTCATACAGTAGCTCCAACCTTGTGAGGAGCTGCCAGACTCTTCTACGATGGCTGCACCATTTTACAACCCCATCGGCAGCGTAAGAGTTCCAGTTTCTCCACATCCTCATCAACATCTCTTATCGTTTTTTTTTTTTTAATTTATAAGCAGAAAATGGCCATAATTAACAATATTTTATGTAATAATTGTTTCAAGAATAGTTTTAGTAGTCTTTTCTTTCGTTTTTGTTTTTGGAGCTCATTGACCTTTATTTTTGGCTATAGAAAACTAAAAACTAGGGCTCTGTGAACGCACTGGCCCACCCAGCTTCACACTGTGGGTTTTTGCTGAAGCTGGACTACAGGCTTGTAGATTCCCAGCCCTTTTTATTGCACCCTGTTCTTTTTTTTTTTTTTTTTTAATTTATTTATTTTACTTTAGGTGCATACTATATCTGGCACTTCTCCCCATGTTATCCCTCCCCTCCCTCCCCACCCCCACTGTCTCTTCCCTACCCCCCAACAACTGCCCCCAGTGTACGATGCTCTTCTCCCTGAGTCCGCATGTTCTCGTTGTTCAACACCCACCTATGAGTGAGAACATACGATGTTTGGCTTTCTGTTCTTGTGTCAGTTGGTTGAGAATGATGGTTTCCAGATTCATGCAAGTCCCTACAAAGGACACGAACCCATTGCTTTTTATGGCTGCATAGTATTCTGTGGTGTATATGTACCACATTTTCTTTGTGCAGTCTGTCATTGATGGGCATTTGGGTTGGTTCCAGGTCTTTGCTATTGTACACAGGGCTACAATGAACATACGTGTGCGTGTGTCTTTATAGTAGAACAATTTATAGTTTTTTGGGTATATACCCAGTAATGGGATTGCTGGGTCAAATGGAATTTCTATTTCTACATCCTTGAGAAATCGCCACACTATCTCTCACAATGGTTGAACTAATTTACACTCCCAACTGTGTAAGAGTGTTCCTATTTCTCCACATCCTGTCCAGCATCTGTTGTCTGCAGATTTTTTAATGATCTCCATTCTAACTGGCGTGAGATGATATCTCAGTGTGGTTATGATTTGCATTTCTCTAATGACCAGTGATGAGCATTTTTTCATGTTTGTTGGCCTCATATGTCTTCTTTTGAAAAGTGTCTGTTCATGCCGGGCGCGGTGGCTCACGCCTGTAATCCCAGCACTTTGGGAGGCCGAGACGGGTGGATCGCGAGGTCAAGAGATCGAGACCATCCTGGTCAACATGGTGAAACCCCGTCTCTACTAAAAAAATACAAAAATTAGCTGGGCATGGTGGCACGTGCCTGTAGTCCAGCTGCTCGGGAGGCTGAGGCAGGAGAATTGCTTGAACCCAGGAGGCGGAGGTTGCGGTGAGCCGAGGTCCATGCCATTGCACTCCAGCCTGGGTAACGAGCTAAACTCCGTCTCAAAAAAAAAAAAAAAAAAA
>PVKV010006266.1:0-106665 GCA_004027835.1 Alouatta palliata
GGGGGAAAAAGGGGAGGGACAGCAGGGGGTGGGGAGTTGGGGAGGGATAGCATGGGGAGAAATAACAGATACAGGTGATGGGGAGGAAGGCAGCAAATCACACTGCCATGTGTGTACCTATGTAACAATCTTGCATGTTCTTCACATGTACCCCCAAACCTAAAATGCAATAAAAATATATATATATAAAAAAAAAAAACTGGAGTTCAACTAACTTCAAAATCCTTATGAAGAAATCATGTTCAGTAAAATGTGTAGCTTGACTGGCCTCATCCCTTTGTTCTTAATGGAAGAAGACAACTATGAGAAACAGAGATGAGGCTTCCTCCCTCTATCAGTCTGTGAGTTTTCCAAGTTAAGACTCACACTGAACTCTTAAGTTGCAACTTAACTGCGCTTACGACGTCAGAGGTACCTGTAATAAGGGGAACAATCAAACCTTTTTAAAAATCTTCAGCCCTTTCCACATCTTGAGGAGCAATCTCTTGTTTCTCTATAGAAATGTGAGGTTCTTCTTGGATCATCAAATATAAATATGCAACAGGATCATGCCAATTTGCCGACATTGGAAATGCTTTAGCAATTTCAATATGGTATATCAAAATATATCTATGTAAATGTTAAATAAGGCCAGGCATTTGTGTTATACCCCCATAGGCTACTCAAAATGAAGAAGTATTGCATCATGAGAAGAGGGAAAAGCAATGTTGCCAGGATTACTTTTTCTTTCACCAACATGTGATTAGTAATATTTCTGCAGAGACATCTCAGGGGTGTAGAGTACATTTGGCCTAGCAGATAGGATGCCTTTTTAAAAAAATTCATTTTATTTATTTATTACCACTTTTCTCTCTCCATAAACAGAAAGTTTAGATTAGTGAAGGTGTAGTCTTCTTGGATAAAATACTTTCTGTACTTAGTCCAATGGGCATTCACAATTCTGAATTTAGTCTGCCCTATGAAGTTCTTCAGAGAAGAAGATCAAAATTGGGTAGACTACTATCAAGCACGTTGTGATTCAGCACAACACTAACCAATCTTACTTTTATAATGTTTAATCTGGAATGTTTCAGTAAACAAAAACTGTATTTACGCTAATACACTATGCTATATAAACATCGTTTTCTTCTAAAATATTTGCCATCACATACGCTACCATTGCCAACACTATTTTAATTTCCTAACCCAGAGTTATCACAAAAAGTTCAGGAAAAAAGAGCCACTTGCCTAAATTGATGGCATATATATATTGTGTGTTCTAAGTAGCTTCTACCTAAAGAACTTGGCATGCATAGCATGCTTCCCCCAGAGGATTTAGTAAAAATGAAATTAACTGAAGATACGAATATGTGAAATATCAAATCCATATGTATGTTGTATTTGACTTATTTATAAGTTTCACATTACCTTTCATGGAGTAATACCAAATGCAATATGTGATACCTTAGTTTGAATCCAGACTCTGCTACTGACTTACATAAATGTCTTGGGCAAGTTGCTTAATTGCTCTGAATTTCAATTTGTTTGTGTATAAAATGTCAATAATGTCATTCTACATCACAAGGTTGTTTTGAAAAGCAAACCAAATACGGTTGATAAAATTAGCTCAAGTAATACATGGCATACAGTACACAACGCATTTTCCATACTTGTTTCATATGCTAATAGTTTAATGTAGGTACTTGACAATAGTGCTTGCACTTGTATGTCTTGGGCTAGCATAAAATTATTTTTCATTTCTGAGCATTTATTTAACTCAATTTCTTTTCTAAATCTCAGGTTCTGAAGAGAGACAGTCTGGATCTTGAGATAGAATTGTTGCATCTATCTTCTTATCAATTAACAAAGTCAAATTAGTTTAGCAACTCTCTCTCTCAGAATTCTGAAATAACATTCATGAAGGAGAAGCTTTAAAAATGCCTACAAGAACATGGTGAAGACTTGCAAAATAGCTTATTAAGGTGGTAGTTGTCCATAGAATAATACAGTAGATGATAGCAAGAAATGGAGATGGGCAATCTAGTTATTTTCAAAACTGGAAAATAAGTATATTCTGCTTGAAATATCTTCTGGAAAATGCTGTAAGGAAATTAATAAAAGGAATAGTTAGATAAAAAAATATGAGTTCTAATAATCTAGGTTCATAAAGAGCAAACAATAACTGTCTGTATTCACTTATAAATCCTCACTATATATTGAAAACTCTCAGAATAACTATGTGAGCAAAATGGAGAAAAAAAATCTGGATATTAGTGCAATTCGTTGTGTTCTTCACTATTAAAAAAATTATACCCAGATGAGTTGTTATTAAATTGATCCACACCAATATAAAAACTATCAAGGCATATATATTAAGAGAGTCTGGCCTTGCTTCACTTCTAATAAACATTTTGGCTATCAATTTGAATATAGGTTAAGAAGTTATAATAGCAATAATAATAGCATTTATTAACTCTCAGCTATGTGCTACAGCACTTTGCAAAGTATCTTTTCTATATTATCTCTGTGCTACCGATGACCACTCTGTGGAATAGGTACTATTATCTTTATTTCTTAGAGATAAAGAATTTATGCTCAGAGAGGTTTAGTAACAACTTCCAAATCTTAACTATTAGTTATGCTGTTTTTAGGCTTGGAATCCTGGTACATCTTACAATAATGTCACTTAAGTAATAGTCTATACTGTCCCTCACTAATATTAAACTTGCCAATGTCAAATCTGTCAGGAGAACAAATACCTTGATAGCTTGATATGGAAGAGGGAGCTGGAACTCACCAAGAATCAGTAATTACCCTATTCTACACCTATGCTCCAAACTTCAACTACACAACTCAAGGAAAGGACAGAGGCAATTTAGTGGAAAGGGCTCAGTCTGTGTATGTGAATGTGTAGGTAAAACTACGTGTGTGCATGCTCCTGTGCCGGACAGAATTAGTTGCTTTGGAAGAATGTGAGTCTCCTGTTTCTGAAATCATTCAAATCTAGGCTGGATGAAAGTCGGGAACTGTGGTTAGGATTTAAGCACCAGCTGGATGTATAGACAACACTTAAGTGTATTTCGAACCCTAATATTCTGCTGTCATGCTACATTCAACTGTTCAAATTAAAAAAAAAATTCAATGTGGTTAGGAGAAGCGATATAGGGAAATGTATATTTAACTTGTAGTGACTAGTTGGAAAAGCCATCAAAAGTGCAAAATTGTATCTTGACTGACAAGCCCCACCCAGTGCACACCCCAGGCAATGTTCTCATGTCACTGAGAAACAAACTGGCCCACCCAGAAAAGAGCCTCACTAATCTTGATGCCTAGAAGCTTGAAGTCTCACTAGAGAAGTGAGCAGTCAAAGGCAGCTTGTCACTGCTGATTAGTTAAAAACAAAGAAAAAAAAAAAGAGAAATAAAGGAGGATATTTCTTTGCCAAGATGGATAAGATCCACCAGCTGAGCTCTACAGCTGGAGTGTAAAGGTAAGTTACCATAATTGGCAATAGTCACTTCTATTTGGAGTTGAAAACGGTATGTAGCATAAAAGCAGGCAAAAGGGAGCACCTTTCTCTTCCCTGAAGGGATTTCTGGCTAAAGGAATACTGTCAGCCGTCTTCTGGTCTTCTGAGGTCCCTCCCCTGAACATATGTGGACTCTGATTGTAGGCAGCCAACCTGGGCTTCTCTCCAGTCTGGGGCATATGGTGAGGTCACAATGGCTGAAGGGGATGAGACAGAAGACGACTGATTTCAGAGCCAGAGAGAGTAATCCCATCAAATGCAGGTGCACAGAAATTAGGAGATCAGAACAGCTCCTTGGATTTTTTGCTGCATTTCCAGTATTTTCCCATTCTCTTGCTCAATGTCATGTCAGCACACCTAGAATTGAGGGTGTGACAAGAGAGGAGCAGAAAAGTAAGACTGAAATATTTTCAAATACAACTGAGAATTTTGCAGGATGCAATAATTGTTTTAAACAGAACAGCAGTTTATGATTATCAAGGCACCAAGGAATAGCACTGCCAAGAATTTACTGAGCAGTAGGGCTTCTCTGACAGGAACTGCGCAGCAATGTTCTCCCAGCAGCCTGACGTCATTCTGCATTGGTTGGGGTGAGATTGGGCTGAGTACGGCTAGAGCTGACAGGAAAGAGATTATGCAGGTATGTCAAAGTAAGAGTACATAATTTACACACAGTTCCCCGTGGAGTCGGAAATTATGGCTCAGATGAAGGTTGCAGCTTTCTTGTGGCACAGAATTCAGCATATAAAATACGTTTTATACCAGGAAGTAGTACGTTGCAACTTTGATCTAATTCATCAGCCACCTAAATCCATTAGGAAACAAGTGAAACAGTCTAAATAAAGAGACTAGACTAATTGAGGTTAGGATTTCCAGAACAGAAACAGTTGAGACTCTAATTAAAGAAACCTCCTAACCCTGCACGTGGAGCAAAGGAGCTGAAACAGAAAGGACATGGATTCCTTCTGTTGTGCACAATAGCACCATCTGACAAGTCAAACATCTGTCCAAATGACCAAACATATGCACATCCCAGTTTAAAATGACAAGACATAAACATTTAATTTAGAGGTTATCTGAAGTATTATATGAGCTTAAGGGAAATCCAGAGAGACTGGGATAGAGGAAAACTGGTTCCAAAGCTTTGGGATTCACCTTGAATAACAAACAAAAATATCTCGGATTTTTGCATTCCTGAAGTAAAAAATGAATATCAACATTAGAAAAACAGCAAACATGAAACCTGTCCCGTGAATTACTTATCAGGAGAGTTGGCTTCAATATTATTGCTCCCCATGATCTAGTGTTCAAAAAAGAAGTACTGCTTGCTTCTATATTTGTTTACTTTGCTACCCAATTCATTTGTTCCAATCCCAGCAGACTCTACGTTTTCTTTTTTGTTTCAGTGGCTAACCAGCCACGTAAACTAATTGTTCTCTGCTATTAGATCAAAATTAGAGTCAGAAACAAAAGCCAAAGTAACATAGTTAACGAAAACCCACCGATGTTTACAGTCATTAGATGGCACAGAAGAACCTATGGTTTATTAGGAAATGTCACCTGCCAGAAGCTAACATTTAGACCAAGCCTTATATCACTGTCCTGGCCAAACTATGACAAAGCGAAGAAATTGCTTAAGCAAAAACAAGGACAATAAAGGTTTTCTAAATTACTGTTGCCCGTGTCATTAAATTTCATATTGTGCATGGAATATAAATACATCACTTTGTTCTGCATGACAAGCAGAAGTGAGCATTCATACATTACTCAGCCACTTAATTAAGTGCCTGGGATATTTGCAGTTAGCAGAAACTAATAAGGGAATCACATTTAAATTCAAATCACTCCTCAGGGTAGCTGTCTGCAACATAAGCAAGGCTTACTGGCTAGATATTCCACTAAATGCTCAGCTAAAAGCTTAGATTCACTGTATTTGTGAATAAAGAATATTCTACTTGTGATTAAAGGTGAGAGTAAAATAAACAGTTCTGTTAGGGATGTGTGAGTGACATTTTATTTCCCCTGTTTTAAGTAACCATTTCGTCTATTACTCTGTCTCCCGGAACAAGGGTATGATTTAGGGCTTTGCTAGCTTCAAGCAGGAGGTTCCATAAAAAACAAATGACGAGGCTGACCCTTTCCATGGCAGCCTTTCAACAGACCTGACAGTAACAGTCCCTGCACCACAGACAGTAAACAACAAAATTATAAAGTCTCCATTGAGAAAAAAGGCAAACAGGAAACAAAGTAATGGAGGGTAACAGAGGCAAAGAATGGGGAGGAGAGAGGAGGGATTCACATGTTCATAGCAAGAAACCGAGAACCCAGTATTTCCAACTCTGAGAAATTGCTCGTCCTCTAGCCGTTGCCTAAGACTGGGTTTATTTTTAGCCATTTTTCTTTATAAATTTTAACTTTTCTGGACTAAAACAGTCCCATATGGTTTCAAATCTGCCCTTGATTCCAAACAGCCCCCACACCGAGCTTCTTCAAAATTTCAAAGCCATCTGGCCACAGTTGGTACAAATGACCTCTCAATATCCCTCCTCATACAAAGTGTGGTTTTGTTCAGCTTCAGGAAACTGGACTCTGAGGGCCCCACACAATTACAATTACTAAGGGCAGAGGTAAAGGTACACAAAATTCTCCATCACTTCAAGAAAAAAACATGCTGTAATCCAAGGTACTCACAGAAAGGTGAGTAGAATAGTTTAGATGCAGATTGTACACCTTTGTTCCTCTATTGAGAGAACTTACATAATTTGACCTGACACCATGCATCATTTTGCTACCAAAAACATAAACTCCTAAATTCCAGCTTGCAATCCCAAGTTGAAATACATTGAACTGTAATATTTTACATTGCATTTAGTCTGAACATAATATTTTTGGTTAGACAGAAATTTGGCATCTTCTGCAAGTCATAAAATCTTTGAAGCATAAATTCTGATCATCACAATAGGTAGTGTCACACAGCATCACCTCAGATATTGTCAAGGTACCATCTGGCATTAGTTATACAGCAGTAGATAGAAAAGGTGTAGGCCTAGCACCAAATTCTTAAAAGTGGGAGAATCAGTACTCATACCAGCATCAAGAACCAGCACAAGACAGCTCCTACGTAGGATATATACACAGGAAAAAATGCTTGAGGGTTTACATAGGGAACCATTATTTTAGTTATATCTGGAGAGAAGAGAGATTTAGTTTTTAATTTTATATCCTTTTATACAATTTGAATTTATTTACATATGCATGTATTAGCTTTGTTAGTAGTAATTAAACAATAAAAATTAAATTTGCCCACAGATTTTCAATTTTTTTCCCAATAATTTCTCTCAAATACCTCAATCTGAAAGTACATATAACTATTCATACGCATCCACTGAAATCCTAGCATTTTAAATAACAGCCTTCTGAGTTCAGAAGTATAATATCCCCCTCCATATTCCAGAGGAGGTGCCTTGATAGGTATGTCCTACTTAGATCCATCTGGGTCCTGATGAAAGTGTTGAGAATGCTCTCTTATCCAGAAAACTTATTTGACTTTTCAGCAGAATTATTTTAGACACTTGAATATTTAGGAATACAGTATGGTAGGTTAGCTACTATAACAAATAGCACCAAAGATCTGAAAAGATTCATATGCAACAAAAGTTTATTTAGCCCCAATGTCACACATCAATGTGAGACTATTTAGAGGCTCTGCTGAGTAAAATTAGGGTCCAGATTCCTTCCACTGTGGTTGTGCAGCTTGGACATATTATTCTATGTCCAAGAGTCCTCCATATTCAGCCAGCAGATTAATAAAAGGAGAGCATGAAGCATAGTGTGAGAGGTTTTAGGAGCCAAGCATGGAATTGGTGTTTGTCACTTCCAACTACATTTCACTGGCATCACCCTTTCCCACGTGACAGCCTAGCAACAAGAGAAATGTAATTTAAGTATTTTCTCAGGAAGGAAAGTTTAGTGAACACCATAGTAGATCAGACTCTTCTGATTTCTTCATTCTCTCCATGCATCCGCACCTTTGCCATATGACTTTGCAGTACTTCTCAGGAGAGTGAGCAATAGCTATTTCCTCACCTCATTTATATTGGCTTTGGCCATAAAATTTGCTTCCTCAATGGAAAGTTAGCAGAATCGACAATAGCAAAAGTTTTAAATGTCCTCAGCAAGTTTCACCTTCCCTTGCAATTTATTCCCTTAACTTTGAAAAGAACATGCCTCAGGAGGGATGAAAGACAGGTGACACAGACCAAAACTTGTGCAGATATGACTTAGAAGCCACATTCAGCGAACTGACATTTTGAGACAGAGCCACTCAGTGTAGCCCATCTTAGATCAGCTAAACCATAAATGATTTGCTAGCCTGGTAGGTGAGAATCAATTTGCTGCTGTAGGATACAGAATTGAGGGAAAAAGACACAGTTTGTTAAATATTGTTATTGTAGCTGTAGCTAACTGATTCAGACACGTAACAGTCTCTGCTACAGCTAGTGTCTGTGAGCAATTATAATTTCAAAGGACCTCACTGTACATCATTTTTAAAAGAATATTTTACCTGAATAGGAACACTTTTGGATAAATATTGAGAAAATTGTGAAATCTCTTAAAATTAGGTATTACAAAATGAATTAACACCATGAACTATAAACTGAATAACAAGTTGTTGTTTTACCACATTTTTCAAGTATTCTCTTGAATAATTACTTAATGTTCTTAAGTGCCAGAAAATGCTCATTTTAAAACTGAATATATTTTTGAGAGGTTAATAATTCTCCAAAAGTCATTTGCAAAAGACCGAGAAACACAGCATCTATTCAACTATTATAACTGTAGATGATCATCCAAAGACTCATCTCTGCTTCTGATTATCCTGTGTTAAAATTTCTAACCAGCTGTGAAATAAATGTTGTAATGCAGGCATCAAGGGAAGAAACCTAAATAATTTACAGACACAAAGAAATGTTTTTTACACCAATCATGAACTAGATAATATTAGGCATTTAAAATATACTGCCCCATAAAAATCCTGAAAATATTTCTATTCATTATTTATACTTGTCCCCATTTACAGATGAAGAATCTGATCCTTTTAATTTTTCCTAAATTTTTAATGTTGTATTACGCTAATATATTATGAGTTGAAGGGCTCAGCTTAAAACTGAAGGAATCTTTCTCTAAAGTTCACATTTCATCAACTACACCAGACTGTCTCCACAATTAATGTGAATGCAGAAACTTTAGTTAATAAAACAGAGGCTAAAAGTAAGTTTAGGAATGAATAAGAAAAACACATTACCAACAATACAGATATTTGTAATTTTGCTTATATTCTAGATCTTGCAATAAAATTTGACAATAATGTTTAGCCCACCTAAGATAAAATAATTAATAAATGTAGTTTAACAAAAGTAGAGATTCATTTGTAGAATAAAAATCAACTAATTTCAAGCCCTGAATTCACTACAACTTGTTATAAACAAATATAAGAAGATATCCAAAAAAAAAAAAATTCCCCTAATTGTTTCCTATCACACAAGGGAAAAAGGGAAACATATATGATACAATTTTGAAGAAAACAGATTCCAATTTTAGAAACTATTAAGTTTAGTAACTGGAATATATTTATTTAGCCAATGTAACACAGTGTAAATTGCAAGAGACTTTCTGTATTCGAAGTTTGGTCAAAAAGAGCCACCATATCTCTTAACCTCCCATGTATTTGCCTTAGTAATCAGAAAAAGTCAAAATAAACCAAGTGAAATGAGTTTTGTTTTAATTATTCTGTAAGTCAAATACATTAAAACAAGTAAACACAGAAGAAGGAGCTCCCACAGGGATTGAGGAATAATAGCATAGTAAGTGACTTGCGACAGGATCACATTCCACACTTCATGAGCTCGCTGGAATTCGTGACACCTGCCCCACCTATTGAGTCAGCCTTGTGGTGGGTGGGTGCTGGAAAGGGAAAAGTGGTTGACAAATGCAATTTCCATGGACGAAAATAGGTTCTGGCACATTTAGCTCCCAAGATTTTTTTCTATTTAACTTCTGAGGAAATTTTGAAATAAAACATGTTTACCATACAAAGTTTTCTTTTAACAAAAAATACTTTCACAAAAATTGAGATATAATACTAGTTTCTATTGCAACATAACTTCAAAATACAAACATGTTCTGATTTTCAGTGACAGTCAGTACATCAGATTAACTTTTCTTCCAAGATGAGCTTTCTACTTTTTAGTAAAAAAATCATCATCCAGGTGACAAATCAGCTTTAAACAGGCCTTAAATCAGCCCAGCATTTGAAATAAGTTCTTCCCTGCCAAATGTGCAAAGACATCTGTTATCTCTTCTTTAATTCCTCACATTAAAATTGCAACAGCAGAACAAATTTTTAGCATCATATCTCAATCATTAATCTATGGGTGAAAATTATTAAAAATTTTAAAAAGTCACATATGCTTATTCCTAAAAGTTTTGTTCTTTGAGATCTTTGTCTAAGATAAAGTTGAACACATGCATTTCTATCATGGCACATATTTTAAGGCTCACCTTGGCTATTATTTCTCTCACTTGCCATGTTAGCAACTCTCAATATCCATTTTTTGTTAATTTAAATGTATAATAAATATAAAACTACATCTCTCCTTAATAAATGCTACTTTCATTATATATATAAAATAATTAAGTCATTCAAAAATCATTGGGTTTAATTTTTTTTTTTTTTGTCTTTTTGTTTTTTTCCTTTTTATGGAGAACGGGGTCTCCCTATACCGCCCAGGCAGGTCTCGAACTCCTGGGCTCAAGCTATCCTCCCGCCTCTGCCTCCCTAAGAGCTGGGATTACAGGCGTGAGCCACAGCGCCCGGCCAATCATTGGGTTTAATTTATCTCTTCAAGTTTGTCACTGAATATATTCTATTAGCTAAAATTCTCTAGATAGACTAATGTCATTGTGTGTATGTGAAAATATTTTAAATATTATATTAATACAAAATCATTATTTTATTATTTTGTGTTCTGTTACACAGTTGATAGTTATGGTTGAAAATATGTAAAATAAAAACACATGAAGAAACTATAATAATCTGTCATCCAACATCTAAATATCTCTTTCACTGGAATATGTTAAAAATATATACAATATAATTTATATTTATATTTGCATAAAATGTTTCTGTAAAATTGAGGTGACTCCTTATATCATTTTATATTTTTTTCCAATTGTGTTTGTTTTTATTTCCCTTGTAATAATCTGTTAAATCTCTAAGTAGAGCACCTAATATTTAGGACGCCCATCCTTACAGCCTCCTCTCACTCTCATTTTTAAAAAATGTTAAATATTAGCATCTTATAATTTATTTTCTAGAATGATCTGTTTTCAAGTTCAGGAATTTCTTTTAAAATTGCACTAATTCAAACATAGTTCTCTATGTAATTGCCTTTAATGTACTTCAACTGCACAACTTGTTTCTTTGTCAAGTTATGGTTTTTGTACCTTTATTTCCAGAAAATGTGCGTAATCACAGAATGTGCTTCTTTTGTCCTCAAACACAGATACAGAGTACTTAGATCTGAGGAAATTCTTTGGATGTTAATCCAATATCTTTGATATGAGAAATCTGAAATCAGCATGATTATCTTTTACTTTTTATGTTAACCTACTTTTTAATCTGAGCGAGAAGGTTGAAAAACATTTTAAACCTATTTTTAAATGTAAAATAAAAATTTAGCACAGGCATACGTATGTCTTCCTCAAGTAGATTATCACTCCTGTTCAGTAAACCTTTTCAATCCAAAGTTTTAAGTCTTCTGAAGTTTAGAATTGATCACTACTCCTTCATCAGTTCTGTTTTCACATAACACTTAAAAAAATTATATTTAAATCTTATATATTGTGTCTTTCCTCCACATCACATTTTTCCCTTTCAGTTAGAAGAAACTCTCCAGTTTTTCATCTTCTTCACGGACTTTTCAGCACTGTCATCGTTGTTACTTATTGCTCCCATTGTTTTAATGTAAAAATTTTGATTCCATTTTATGCAGTGTACACTCTTATCCCATGTCGTTTCCTTCTCTTTTAACTTTTTACAAACACAGGTTTTTTAAAAAAAATTTTTTTTAGTGTTTATTCTGTTTTTTGAATAAGTTTATTTTGTAGAAAAATAATGCCATGATTTTTTGTTTGTTGGTTTATTTGTTTGAAACGGAGTCCCTCTGCCGCCCATGCAGTGACATGATCTCCACTCACTGCAAACTCAGCCTTCCAGGCTCAAGTGATTCTCCCACCTCAGACTCTGGAATAGCTCAGATTACAGGCATGTGCCACAAAGCCTGGCTAATTTTTGTAGTTTTAGTAGAGACAAAGTTTCACCATGGTACCCAGGATGGTCTCAAACTCCTGACCTCAAGTGATCCGCCCACCTCAGCCTGCCACAGTGTTGGGATTACAGGCGTGAGCCACCGCACCTGGCTGATTGACATAATTTTAAGTGTTGTTCCCATTATAGTGATAAACTGAGAATGTGGAAAGTAAAAATGCATGTTCACGTGCCCACAGACCTCAAAGGCCCCAAGGAGGAAACTGAATCATTAAGACTGACCACAATATCAACCAGTCTGCTATTACTCATCACTTTCTAGGATGATTTTTTTCTATCACTTCTGTATCTAATTTGTGGTTTTATAAACTCTGGTTTTAGATAGATAGATATAGCTGTGAAGACAGATTGATAGCTTTTTACATTAGAAGCACTTAATAAATATAAACGATTATGATGATGACATACTGCAGAAGTCATGATTTCAGAACACTATTGTACAACTCTCAACCTCATGTAGAAGCTTACAAATACTAAATGATACTGACTTTGTTTACTTTACTTGAAGAGAAAATCAACAATTTTTTTTTCAAATATCCAGTAAAAGAAAATAATTGAGTTCATCTGACAGCTGCTATAAAATACAAAATAATGAAAACTTACAATCAAGAATAGTGAATCCAAGCTTTCAGGAGATAAGAATCGTTTGACCTATTTACAAATTAGAACATGTGGTCAGTATGTATTTATAAAATTAATTTATAAAAGTGATTTCAAAATATGTGATCTTAGATCATAAGCCCTCTTTATTTAACTGAAATTATCATAATAAAAAGTTGTTGGCAGCAAAACTTGTAATAAATATTTCTGAATGGAGATTTAATTAATTATAACAGCAATGCTGGAACAATCATTGCCAAAATAAATGCCACCAAGAACGCAGGCCTTCCATGCAATTTGCATTGCATTAACAGAGCTCATTTTTATCATCAGCAACTCTTTACTAAGAAGCCATTGTGAACAAAACATTAGCTGGGCTCTCTTTACTACAGATATGATCAACTGTGCTTTCCCAGGTGGGTGGGATAATGAAGTAGACCACGGGGAAGAGGAAACAAGATGTGGGTCTTTTGGCCTCTCTTTTAGCTTCATTTAGAACAACTGCAAATATTAGGATTACAACAACAATTTTAGTCTTTTGAACTTACTGATTTTGCCATCCTACAAACTTAGAAAAAAAAATCACACATTTTTCACAGTATTATGAGAATCTTTGAGAGTTCTGCTATAAAAACATACATGTCTCTTTCAAGATATGGCTACTCAGTCTCTTGTATTATTGCCTAACTAAATTATTGCCTAATAAAACAATATAAATCTAGATATCCTAACTATTTATATATTCGTTTTACTCGTGTTATATTTTAAGCTTATCATCTTAATGGTTTTTCTCTTGTGCTTTACAAGCTCCTGGTATCGCTTCTTCATTTGTGACACCCCATATTGAGCATAGAAATCTTAGAAGATTCAAACATACGCTTTTCTAATGAGACTACAAACAAATTCCAGTCTATTTCTGCTATACTCTTTTTGATATGTCTCACTACCATGCTTCATTTCTAGTTGCTATATTACACAATTCATATTAATCCTCAATGTACTTTTGACCATCAAATGGCACATAGGTAAATCATTAATAAATATTTTTAATTAAGCTTAAATAAAATAGTTCTATAATAAAAGCCAAATAA
Source organism: Alouatta palliata (assembly GCA_004027835.1). NCBI lineage: Eukaryota > Metazoa > Chordata > Mammalia > Primates > Atelidae > Alouatta > Alouatta palliata. The sequence continues at coordinate 13,589 of PVKV010006266.1, forward strand.
CACACTACTGGGCTGTAAAAAGAGCATTTTTAACCCTAATCCTTATTGTTTGAATGATAGCTTAAACTAGAAGGCAAAGAAAAACAACATAATGTATATCAGAATAAATGCAAAACTTTAGAGCTATAAAACAACTAGAAGCTATTTTTTCTGCCACAAAAATTCAGGTAGAGACACTAAAGAAAGGTCTTTTGTGTCTGCAAAACTCATCATGGAAAGCTTCCTAGGAAACATGAGATGGGACTTCATGTGAATGAGAAATAATCTTCCATTGTGTTAAAAAAAATCAGGAAAGTTTCTTAAAACTCCTGCTTCAGACTACAACCACAAGCACTGAGTATTTTTAAAGGATGTTTTACAGTAAGCATTAGTCTATTTTCTGGTAAAGAGAGACAGTCCTCCATACTTCCAGCATTTCTTGCACTGTATGAATTTATGAAATAGCAAAAGTATTGGTAAACCTTACACTATATTAATAGAATTTATGAAACCTCTGATGATACGTGAAAATGCCTATAAAGATGGCACTTAAAGGTGTTAGGCTCTCTCTGATAGATGATTTAGCATTATATTGAGGAATGACAAAAACAAGCTTAGAACAGTATGGGATGGTAAGAGACAATTTGTATCAGAGTTAACCAAATAAGGAGCCAGGTTCCCATATACTAATGTCTCAGCTACACTTAGACAGGGACTTAAGCAATATTCATTTAATGAAAGCCTAGTAATAAACATTAGAATCGACATGTAGACTATTTCTTACAATGTGCTCAGCTATTTCCATGCAACTTTTTGTTTTATTTATAAATATCGTGCTTAATAGAACCTTTTCAAGTACTTATGGTTTAAATTTGACTCTGCTTCCCAAATACTAAGACTGAGCTCTTTTGAGGAATTACTATTCTAAATGAAATTAATAATGGCAAAGGATTCTGTCTCACAAGCCCAACATATATTAACATATATTTTTATCGTATACCTTTGTGATTATGTCCTCGGCCTTAGCTACATGAAGGCTATTCTTGCTGAATGATGTAGAGTTTACGAAATTATGTAGAATGTCCATCGGGAATTGGTCCAAGACCTAGATCTAGAGTACTAGATACCAAAATAAAATGAGTATTATTAGATTACAAAAGGACCTAATTTTTTTCCATCTTTATTTCTCAGTGGGATTTAATGGAATCATTGTAAGCAACCATAACAAAGTAGAGAAGAGACCAGGGAACCACACATATCTGATCGTTTCTCTCCGGTATTTCCATTTTTTTGAGTCCCATTGCTCTACTTAATTAATGTTCTATGATTCATCATTCCCAAATATCTGCCCATAGAAAACACAAAATTTGTTCTCATTTGCATCCATAGTGAAAAAGCTCTCTTGTTATCTCTTCTCCCAGAACAAAATCATTCCACAAACCATTGTGACTTCTTTTCTTTCTCATCACCTTGACCTTCATATCCTGATTCCTGAGAATACCACTGTTACACACTAAAAGCTACAGAGACACTGAAGACATAGGAATGCAATTTTACTAAAATCATTTATAATAGTCATTTATTTTTATTTTGTTCAATAGACAATAATTATAAGTAATCTGAAAAGAATGAAGTAGAATAAATTCATGTTTCCCTATGAAGGGTATGTGTGCATATTCTAATACCTGACCCTCACAAATTCACTGAGCAACATTTAGTTAACACACAAATCTCTGTATTTATTTAATGCACTGGTAACAAAACAAGATCAACAATTGTAACAAGAGTTTCTGCAAAACAACGACTAATGAAAATGTCTACAGAGGAATGTTTTCAGTTTTTAAACATAAAATGATCAATTTGAAGAATATATTTTGGCAAATTAGGGAAGAGTAGAATTTTTTTTGTTATCTTTTGGTTAGAGTACAATTCTCTAAACATAGAAAGGATTTTGATTGAAAATACACTCTTGATTTTATGTAAAATAATGATTTCTATTTCATATATTGCAGTTAATTGTGCTAGTAAAATAATTGCACCAAAGTGGATGTTCTCAAGTCATTCATGTAAAATGTAAGAGACACAGTATTATATTCAATAACAATAATGAAATGTATATTATAGAATCTTTTAAAAATGAGCCTTCAACAAACTAACAGTTATATCCTGGCAACAGTACTCACATAGTGACAAAAATTGCTGTATTTTGTAGGGGAAGAACTGGGTAGTAAATTTAATACTATACAAAAGTTCATTTAACAAGGGGACTTCTCACAAGATTCTACCATTTTGAGGAAAATAAAAATAAAAGCAAATGCAAGTAAAACACCTGACACTACACAGAAGCCCTCCACTATGTTACCATGACACCAGTAACAGAAATCCAACAGTGTTTAAATCCTGCCTCTGGCAATGTTATATATAACATGTGTAAATTGTATTCTCAAGCCTTGAATTGAAAAATTTGCTTCTCTTCAGCTCTTCTTGTGGGCTGAGAAAATAAAAGTCTGCAAGAAAAAAAAAAGTATGACTTAACAATAAGAATAATAGATTTTTGGAATTTCCATCCCTACATTTTGTACTCTGAGGATCCTTTGTATTGCAAGAGAGAATAGAATTTCCCAAAGCAATACTGGTAGTTGAGGCAATATTCCGCAAATAAAGAAGTTCATTAGAATTAGGAAGGATCTATTTCCAGTTGACAGTTCACTCAGCTCTATAGCTGTGTTTGCATCCAGTTTATCCATCATCCATCACATTTCTGTTCCCTAGAGGTATAACTCAGGGCGTTCCTTGTTTCTTAGCAAAGACTTTCCAGATAGCCAACAGTGGTCTCTCAGGGCTTTTCCAAAAGAGACTGGGTAAAGAAGCACAGGTAATTGCAGACCAGGACAAGGAACAGCAAAAGAGAAAAAGTACTCTTAGCATTGTACTGCTCTCTTAATATCTATACAAAAAATATTAAATTAATTAATATAAAAAATTCCATATCTTATACATCCTATAATCAGAGTTACTGATTTAGGAGTTTTTCATCTCTCCTCGTCCTTATACCATATAAAGTATTCCTTTGCAAAGTGTTTTAAAATAGGGAGTGTGCCTATTCACAAATACTCTTTATTGAATTTTGGACCTGATTTTGAAAGGAGTATCAGCAGTCCCTTTTCCTTCACACTCCACAATCTACTTCAAATTTTTCAGGGAAGTCCCTGGAAAACAACAAGGGCACAAAATATAACCATCTTAGAACACAATTCCACCACTAGGGCAATGAACTTGTTCATCCAAAGAGTGCGGAAGATAAGACTTCTTGTAATTTCCCCCATTAGTAACAGAAAAGAAGACAACGTTTGGAGTTACATGGCCCTCCTCTTGAGATTTGTTTTGAGTCTAAAGAACCTAGGGGAATAAAAAGGCGATGACATTTACTGAGTGTACATTACAAACAAAACACAACATTCTATGGCTTATACATTATATGTTTTATCTTCGCACTAGTCCTGTGAGGTAGGTGGTACTTATCCCATCTTACCATGATGAAACTGACACTCAGAAAGGTTAGGTAACATTTCAAGATCACACTGTCAGTAAAAAGAAGGCTCTGTCTTACTCAGTGGCAGCCTCTGCCACTGAAGTAGACTGGCTCTTGAGCAAGAGCCATCTGCTTGGGCTTATTCTGGCTTCTGTCCTTACGAAAAGAGAAACCGAGGTTCTTCTTCAGAACTCAGTCTTGAAGAATCATTTTCTTAATCCATTTCACAACTATCAATTAAAAGACAGAACAGAAGGGGAACTTTGAAAGAGAGAGCCAGAGAAAGGGAAAGGAAAGGAGTCTTTAACTCTCAGGGTTCCTGCCTTGGAAATATAGAGGAAAAAAAAACAAACAACAACAAAAACATGAGTATGAAAATCCCCTTTTTCTCTGAAGGACTTCAGCAGTCAAAACAAAAATGTGTCCTAAAGCTCTAAGGCTTCAACAAGGAAAAATTCAAGATGAGCCAGTTTTCTCACTACTCATATTCACCTGCTGATTAATAATTTAGTGATTATGATACTGAGATTGCTATAATAAAATAGGACTTAGTTTTAGAAATCAAAGCTATTAGGTTGAACCATGTGAAAATGTCATCTTTTTAGATAAAAATGGTTGAACAGTGACAATTTAGTGTGTTTTAACTTAACATGGTTGTTAACACCAATCCAAACATAGGAGACCAAAATAATGAGAATTCAAACATACCAATAACTCTGGATTATATAAAATACAAGTTTTGACCCACACAAGTTCTCTGACCAAAGTTGATAAGGCAGTTCGCAGGTAGGACATTCCCAAAAGACAGTAGCCCAGAGCTCTAAAATATTACTCAGGAAGTAGTCCTTTGCCATAACAGCAGTTTCACACATGGCAAAGCAAAACACATGTGAACAAAAGTTCTATTTCTCCCTTGCCCAGGGCAGTTTTTCAGACTAAGATAGCTGGTCTGTGTTTAACTGTTCTCACCATTATAATGAAGCTTTAGTTAGGACCTCAGTGTAAACTACATTCAGCCAATTAATTGTGTGGAAGTACCAGTTTAATTTTTAAACAACAAACCTTTGAGGTTCAGCATAACTAAGCCTGAATTAACATGTTCGCAACAAGGGCAAGCTGCTGGCTACACTGGCCAACCACTGCTCAACCAACCCCCTTAGGTTTTCTACCACATGCTTGAAAGGCCTGTTCTCTATGGCAAAGGCAGAATATATCCTGCAGGCTCCCTATGCAGCAAGAGGCTAAAATAGCATTTAAATCTGATCCTTGGAGCCAAGAGGCAAATACAAAGCTGTCCAATTTCAGAAGAGTTGGAATGAAATTCAGCTGATATCACTGTCATGCTTAGAGAAGGAAAAGGCAGGCAGGCCCAAGAGGAGATAGTCACAACAAACAAGAACTCTGGATCTCTGAAAGGAGAATCTACTGCCAAGTCCTCTCATCTAACTGTGTACAGTGCTGTAAACTCCTGGGAAAACTCAGGTTCGCCGCAGATGGGCACTTTCCCTTCACAGTACACTCTAAGTGGATCCTTTCCTTTCTGCTTTGCTTCTTTTTCTAAAATTTAAAGAGCACACTTATTGTGCTAGGCATTTTCCTAGACATTAGGTCTAGATTCCAGAAATTGGTGGACCTAGAGGAGAAGACACTTAAGAAATTGTTTTAGGAAGAACCACATCACTTTGGAAATGGTGGGTGAACAAGAAATCCAAAAGAGAAAAATTCTAATAAGGGTTACACACCTCAAATATGCAGAAGTTAGGCAATTAAGGCACCGTTCAGTGAACTTACATGGTTTAATTTATAAGCATGTAAGTGAATTTAGAACTTAGAAGAATATAAATTTATAATAATGTAAGATTTTTGCTTTCTCATTAAAGGGGTATGCTCTTCAGTGCTAGTCTACACATTTCTGACTGGTTCATCCCTCCCTACCTAAACTCTTAGATTACTTTCCTTCTCCTCACTTAATTGAAATACTTCCCTTAAGGGATAAGTATCTATATATTATCTTAAGTGTAACCTGCCATTTTTCACAAGTATTTTCTTTAGAATGGTCCCATGATTTTTCTGTATATTATTATGAATTAGAAAACTAAAGCAGAGTGGAGAATTGGTTGATAAAGTCAGTGATTGAAGAAACTCCAAGACTGTATCACAGAGATTCCTAAAATAAATAACATTCCTTTTCCCCATTATAACTGAAATCACACACATTTTAATCTGATTTCTTCAGTATGTTTTCAAAAGAAAGGAAATCCTGTTGATAAAACAAAGGAGAAAGTATTCTGATGCCTTCTAGATTCAGCTCTATCTGTGACAAGTTGTTCTTTGATAATTCTATTACTAGATTCTCCTACTCAAAGAGGCTTAACTGGAATCTGTATGTGTTGTACAATTAAATTATGTGTGACTAAAAAGAAAAAAATATTTTTTTTCTAAAATATAGTTAATAAAAATTGATTTTTCCAATTTTGTCCATACTCACTTTTTAATCAAATGTACTTATTAAGTCATTTTTTAGACACTGCAGTGTACATATGAGTTTTTTTTTTTCCAGTGACATGCCTTTTTGTCCATCTTTTGTTAAAGCACACAGATTTCCCTTCAGGAAACTGGAGTACATTATGTTTTTATTCCCAGTCTTTTCCCATCTCTATATATCTTTTTTCTAATTTTTATTTATTTATTTTTATTGCATTTTATTTCTTTTACAGTTCTTCCAACAGTAGCAGATTATACTTCCCTGCCTCACTGATAGTCTGTGTTATTTGCTTTAATCAATGGGAGTGTGAGCAGACACGACAAGGAGGTTTCAAATGTACTTGTACCAGTGTCCCCTGGAGTCTTTAGCTATTGCCATGACCAGAACATACCCTTGGTGGCACACAGGCCCCAGAATAATGAGAAACATGTGGAGATGAGCTAAAACAACACCCCTCCTGTAGCCAAACCAGGGTGAGTTCAGCCAAGATCAGCCAAACTCCAGCAAACCCACAGAAATATGAGTAATAATTGCTTATTGTTCTATGACAATAATAGTTTATAGTTCTTTATTATTCAATATCATTGACATCATATCTGAGTGATAACAAATTCTTACCGTTATGAATTCTGGTGAGATTTTCAGTATTATCTTCTTCCACTAAAAAGAGATGGGCATATGATCAAAGCTAGGTCAATCTGACCCTCTCCTAAGAATTTCAATCGACCTGAGTAAAAAACACAGAAAACAGTTGAAGCTGTTTCATCCTGGGAATTCTGCAGAGATTGTGCAATACTTTTTTAAATGCTTTAAAACCCAAATTTCTAAAACAGCCAAAGATCTTGACTTTTCCAAGACTTCAGGTTTTTCTTTATTCTGTTGAGCTAGCACACATTAGTTAAATTCATTCATTTGTTCTTTAAGTTAGTGACTAGTTTTCTGTTACTAGTAACTCAAAAACCTTAATGATATAAGGACTTTGTTTTCAATCTGTAAATAAATTCATTAAATAGCAAAATATCTTATCATTATTTGTATTTTTCAGGACTGACTGCAATTTACAACGAGAAGGGAGTTGTCTACTACAATGGGAACTTCTCTAGACAAGTTAAAAAAACAAATGTTTCAATTTCAGGTAACTTATATGTATATTTAATTTGACATAAGAAAATGAATAGGACCTGATGATGACTCTTTTTGTTTTAGAATATTAATAAAGGTAATTCTACCAACATATACTTTATAGATATTATTCTTACTTTATTACAGAAGCTATATATTATAAAATCAAAGAACCCTCTTTAAATGGCATGTAACATGCCAAATATAAATTGAATCAGAAATACTATAAATTTACTTTAAATAACTCATAAAATGAAAATATTTATTTTAAATTATAATTCTCATTTCTAGCAATATGATGATCAAAATAATTTAAAAAATCAGCTGCTACCAAACAGCCAGAAATATGGAATAAAATTTTATTGCATATTTTAACTGCATAGCCAATATTTAAATTATACTTGCGAGAAATCCTCAGAAACCAAAATTGAAAAAGTAACTAAAAGTAGAGGAGAACTACATGAGCTGATAATTTTTGCTAAGATGGAGTGGGCTACAGTTAACTCCTCTCCTTAACAAAGGATCTTGGATTTTAATGCCCAGATATAGCTAATACTCTGTGTCTGAGAAAGGAAGGGATTATTAGTGATAGCCTCTCATAAAGCTAAGACACTCACCCTCAGTAAAAGGGTAGATACCTGTAGGTAAAAAGGGACTCTAATTAAACTTAGGCTTTTCCCTGGAATTTAGGTGAATAAAAAACTAATCTGAGAATCTAAAATAGTGCTGAATCTAATATGGATTTGAAGTTCAAAATCAAAATATCAAACTCTATGGTGCTTAAAGTACAAAATTAAAATGAAAACACAGCACCAGTTTGGTTACAATACCTTTAGCACATGGCATAAGCCAATGCAGATGCCTACAAATGAACAATACTGACAATAAATAGCAACAGTGAAACAATTATACCAGAGATTTAAAATACTAGGAAAAAACTAAGAACAAAGTTAACCGTTGAATATAAACATTTAAACAGAAGGCTTACTAGGAAAAGACAACCTGCAAATATATTTCACAAAAGACCTACAACCATTCGAGAAATTAGATTGGTCTACGCCTGTGTTTTTCAACTTTGTCACCATTGATGTCTTGGACTAATAATTATTTTGTTTTCAGAAGCTGCCCTGTACATTTTGGGATACTGAGCAGGGTAACTGGTCCCTATTCACTAGATACCTGTAACAACCTTATAGTTGTGATAATTTTGTCTCTAATTCTCATGAACGACTGAAGGGTTCAAGACTTCAGTGGCGTAAGTACCTACAGATGTTATGGAGATAGCAAGAGAAATGAATTAGAAGTGGAGCCTAGCCGGGCGCGGTGGCTCACACTTGTAATCCCAGCACTTTGGGAGGCCGAGGTGGGTGGATCACGAGGTCAAGAGATCGAGACCATCCTGGTCAACATGGTGAAACCCCGTCTCTACTAAAAATACAAAAAATAGCTGGGCACGGTGGCACGTGCCTGTAGTCCCAGCTACTCGGGAGGCTGAGGCAGGAGAATTGCTTGAACCCAGGAGGCGGAGGTTGCGGTGAGCCGAGATCGCGCCGTTGCACTCCAGCCTGGGTAACAAGAGCGAAACTCCGTCTCCAAAAAAAAAAAAAAAAAAAAAGAAGTGGAGCCTAAAGATGGGACTGAATTGCTGCAATCTCATGGTCAAACATGAATGAAGAGTTGCTTCTTTTGGATAAGCAGTAAAAATTGCTTCTTGAGAAGAAAACTTCTCTTGGTGAAGACACTATGAACATTGTTTAAATGACCAGAAAGGATTTAGAATATTTCATAAACTTAGTTGATAAACCAGCAGCAGGGTTTGAAAGGGTTTACTTCCATTTTGAAAAAAGTTCTACTGTGAGTAAAATGCTTTCAAACAGCATCATATGCTACAGAGAAATCTTTTGTGAAAGGTAGAGTCCATTGACATGGGAAACTTCATTGTTGGGTTATTTTAATAAATGGCCACAGCCACCCCATACTTGAGCAATCACGACCCTGATTAGTCAGCAACCATCAAAGTTGAGGCAGGAATCTCCACTAGCAAAAAGATTACAACTTGAATAAGGTTCAGATGATTTTTGGCACTTTTTCCTATGTACATTGTTTTTTGAGACATGTTATTACACACTTAGACTATAGTATAGTGTAATCAGAACTTTTTTATACATTTGGAACCCAAAAAACTCTTGTGACTCACTTTATTGTGGTAATTGGTTTACTGTGGTGGTCTGGTGTCAAACTCACAGTATCTTTGAAATGTGCCTGTACAAGTTCTCCAAAACCACAAATTAACAAATAATCTCCTCCTTTAAAAGCTTTCCCTGAGACTGAAGAGAGAATTTATTTTATGCAATGGGCCTTACATTAATGTGAAAATTACATAAGGGCAGAATGACGAGTAGGTGTGATTTCTTAAAATGGATGAAAAATTCTTCATATTAGAAAAACGAATTCTTTTAATGCTTATACACTGCTAGTGGGAATGTAAATTACTTCAGGCACTATGGAGAGTAGTGTGGAGATTTCTCAAAGAACTTAGAACAAAACTACCATTCAACCAGCAATCCCATTACTGGGTATATACCAAAGGAATATAAATTGTTCTACTATAAAGACACGTGCACAGGTATGTTCATTGCAGCACTACTCATAATAGCAAAGACATGGACTCAACCTGCCCATCAATGGTGGACTGGTCATAGAAAATATGGTACATATTCACTATGGTATACTAAGAAGCTATACAGAAAATGAAATCATGTCATTTGCGACAACATAGATGCAGCTGGTGGCTATTATCCTAAGCAAATTAATGTGGGAACAGAAAACAAATCCCTCAACTTGTCACTTATAAGTGGTAGCTAAACATTGAATACACATGAGACAAAGAAGGGAATAATAAACAATGGGGCTACTTGAGGGTGGAGGGTGAGAGGAGGGCGAAGATCAAAAAACTACCTATCGGGTGCCATGCTCACTACCTGACTGATGAAATCACCAAACCCCAGTGACATGTGATTTACCCTAAAAACATGCAATTTGACAACCTGCACATGTACCCCCAAAACTGAAATAAAATTTGGGAAAAAAATTGATTCTTTCAATGTACAAAAGAGTACATCACAACTGAATTGAGAGAATCCTAGGAATTCAAGAATGAACATTAGAAAAGAATATTATTTTAATTTACCATATTGATAATGCTACAGATACATACAGAAGCATGAATGAATCTAATGGACATAATATTGAGCAAAGAAGTTATAAACACATAAGCAAATATCGTATCCCATTGTATAAATGTCAAGAGCAGACAAAACTAGCATATAAAGTTAGAAGTGTAGTGATTTTTGGCAGATGCAGGTAGTGGATAGTGAAACAGAAAGGGTGTGAGAAATTTTGTTGTCCTCTTCTTTTATATTTATTAGGTCTTTCCTTACCTTTGAAGTGCTATTGCTTGCCTAGCTGAAAGGCTATGTATTTACCTCTGAGTTCTCTTTTATCTACACCTCATAAGTTTTAGGATGCTGTGTCATCATTCATGTTCAATTCAGAATACTTTACATTTCTGAATTTCAGTTCTCTTTGACTCATGAATTATTTACAAGTATATTGTATGATTTCCAGGGAGTTTTTCTAGTTGTCTTCTTGTTATTTATTCCAGTAATATGATCGTGGTGAGATAACATCTGTGTTATCTTAATCTTTTCAAATTTGTTGAGGTTTTGTTTGTGACAGCAAATGGACAATTTGGGTAAATGTTTCATGTGTGCTTGAAAAAATGTGAATTCTGTCATCATTTCTTGCAGCTATTTATATATGTTTATCAATTAGGATAAATTTGTTAATTGTATTGCTCAGCATACTAATATGCTTAATTTTTTTGCCTTATTTGCCATTGAGAGAGGTATGTTAACATCTCCCAATTTAATGGTAGATTTGCCAATTTATCCTATTAGTTTTATCAATTTTTGTTTCGAATATTTTGAAAACATGTTTTTGGTAACGTACAGATTTAAGACTGTGATATCTTCTTGTTGGATTAGACCCTATATCATTAAGAACTGTCTCTCCTCAGCTCTACCAACTCTTGCTTTTAAGATTGTCTGATAGTATTGTTGGGCCAGCTTGATTGTGTTTAGGATTTTTGTGATACATTTTTTTTTGCATGTGATTATTTTAACTTCTCTGTGTTCTTATATTAAGAATGTTTATCTTAATGCAAATCAAAACTACAATAAGATACCTTCTCATGCCAGTCAGAATGGTGACTATTAAAAAGTCAAGAAATAACAGATGCTGGCAAGGTTGTGGAGAAAAAGGAACGCTTTTACACTGTTGGTAGGAATGCAAATTAGTTTAACCATTGTGGAAGACAGTGTGGTGATTTCTCAAAAATCAAAGCTCTAGAAGCAGAAATACCATTTGACCCAGCAATCCTTTTACTAGGTATATAACCAAAGGAATATAAATCATTCTGTTATAAAGATACATACATACATTGTATTCATTGCAACACTATTCCCAATAGCGAAGACATGGAATCAACCTAAATACCCATCAATGTACACCATGGAATACTACATAGCCATAAAAAGATAGGAGAATATTATCCTTTGCAGGGACATAGATGGAGCTGGAAGCAGTTATCATCAGCAAACTAATGCGAGAACTGAAAAGCAAACATCACATGTTCTCACATATAATTGGGAGCTGAAGGATGAGAACACATGGACATGTCAGGGGGAACAACACAAACTAGGGTTTGTCTGGGTGGGGATGGAGGAGGAAGAGCATCAGGAAGCATAACTAACTGATGTTGGGCTTAATACCTAGAGGATGGGTTGATCTGTGCCACAAATCACCATGGCACATGTTAACCTATTTAACAAACCTGCACATCCTGCACATGAACCCCAAAACTTAAAACAAAAGCTGATGTAAAAAAAAAAAGAATGTTTCTATTATAAGAATAATAGTCATTGCGTTTTTTAAAAAAATCCAACCTGAAGAGTCTTTATTCAGAGTATGTCATCCATTTACATAAAATGTAATTACATGTTGATCTATATCTACCCACTTATTACTCATTTTGTGTTTAGTTCAACTACTTTATGTTTCCTTTTGCTTTCTTCTTTTGGATAAAATCAAATATTTCTATGTGTTCTTTTGTTTCTTTTAAGTACTGTGATTATTTGATTTTTTTTTTTTACTATTCTTATAGTGGTTATGCTAGATATTACAACATGAATCATTGACTTATTATAATCTAATAAAATTTGTATTCCTACTACTTTCCTGATACTACCTGGAAACATAGGACCTGTAAATTACATTGACCTTTCTTACCTTTTATATTGTTAGAATCATACTTTTTAGTTCTGCATATAATTTAACTCACAAGATATTACTATTATCTTTTGGCAGTCCGTGGAATTTAATATTTGCCTATGTATTTCTCTTGCTTGTGTTTTCATTTTCTGCAGCACTTTCACATTTCTATCTAGATCATTTCTCCCTTGAAAAGTATGTCTATTTGTGCTGGTCTGCTAATAATTGATTGCCTGTTTTATTTGTTTCAAAATTTATTTTACCCTGTTAATCGAGGAACATATTTTGGACCAATATTTGGAACATATTTAGAAACCTTAGCTGACAGTTTTTTCTAGAAATATTGTTTAATTTTTTTCTGATTTGAATAATTTATTCGAAGACCTCTAGTGTTCCTTTGGAAGCCATGTGTCCTTTTTTGTTTGGTTTTCTGAGTGTTTCTTCTGTGCTTTTGATTCTCAATAGCTTTACTATGAGGGTTCTTGATGTGATTTTCTTTGTATTTGTCATTGCCTGGGATTTGCTAATTTTTTGGAATAGGTTAATATATTTCATCAAATCTTGAAAATTCTTCATTATTTGTTCTCTGAATATTGCCTCTGACACAGAAAGAGATTAATCTGTCTTACCGGAATTATAATCATATTAAAGCTTTTAATATGCCCATGTGTCTCTTATGCTATTCTCTTTTTTTTATTTTGCTTTTTATTCTTTTTTCTCTGCATTTAGTATTTTCTGTTGACTTATCTTTATTCATCTTGTCTTTTGTTTTGTGCAATTGACTATTAAACTCATCTCTTGAGTTCTTCAGTTCTATATAATATTTCTACAATTATGAATTATTTGACTTTTATTGATTGTGATTCTTATTGAAATTATTTCTCTTTTACAATGATTTTGTTAGTATATTTCTCAATATTTAATTTTCCATCACAGTTAGCTTAAAAGTATTTGTCAACTTTTATATTTAGATCATATGTAGGTCTGTTTCTAGCATCTAAATTTTATTCTTATTTTTAATATACGCAAATCTTTCTCCTAGTTCTCCAATTTCTCACGGAAGTAGCTCAACTCCACAAAGTAGAGAATTCACCACCACTGGTCATTCACAGAAAAGTGGCTTGAAAGCACTTACAGCCATAAATAAGCAAATTTTCATTCATCTCATCATAAGTAGATAAAATGTCCTATTTTGTATCTTTAAAAGAGTGGTTAAGATATGTGGTGAAATCTATTAAATGCCTTTCAGACATATACAATAATCTCATTAACTTTGAGCTTGGAAATTCTATTAGAGTTGTAAAATTATTGATACTACCATAAGGATTCAAATGCCAACACTAGTGATGTTGCATCCATAGTGTATGTTTCTACATGAATGAGAGAGAGCAAATTCTTTTCAACAAAGGTGCTCTAGTTTAGGTATTGTTAGCGCTCCATGTGTATTGTAAAACCTATGCACAATTTATCACATTAAAGGGTATAGATTTCATGTAGTTCATAAAGCGTACATGTGACAAAGATAAACAATAATAAATTTAACAAAATTTAAGTAAAATGACTGTGTATGACTCAAATATGTCCCCCTTTTGAGACAAATGGCATATTTGTAAAAGGGAAGAATTTCTAGTGCACGAATACATTTTTAAGAATTTTGATCAGTATTGCCTAATTGCTTCATTTGTTGTTTAAAAAAAAAAAATAATAGTAGGCTCCAATTTACTGACCCAAGTACCTGGATTACAGGGTGACACCAATTCACTTCAAAGCAATTCTGATCTCTTTTCATTTTGTCTGTGTAGAATGATATTTCAAATATCCAATTCTACATATATTGCAGTAAAAACCACAAACTTGATGAACAAAACTATCTGTAAGAAGGTCTTGGTGTATAGCCATTTAGAATCACAAAGTACTTTGTTTGAAATAGATGGAGAAATTAAAATATGGACTAACATGGCAACTGCTACAGAAAATATCTACATGCTAATAAAATGTCTGTGTTTATTCAGATGCAAATAAAGCAAACGTTAGTCACATTATTTTCAAATATCTAATCCACAATTGTGGGAGAATCTGGAGACGTAAAGACAGGATAGGGGAGACAGAGGTTTACAGGAAGAGTCACCAACCAAACAGTCTGCTAAGCCAAGTACTTCTAAGCATGCGTGAGTCCACCAAGGGGAAAGTTATGGGGAAATATATGAGAACTTGTGTATGTTTATAGCTACCACCTCCATGAGTCCCCAGCCATCTGGTGGTGGCCGTGGGGCTAACCTGTTAGTCAATAGAGGCTATAGTTGAAAAGACCTGCTCAGTTAGCAGAAGAAAGAAAAGACAAATGACAATCTACCAGGGCCCCTCTGAGTCTGTCTGCAATGACATCAAACCACAGAATGACCTTCAGAGAGTTTCACATCCACCTTCAGAGTTTCACCTCCACCTTCCCAACTTTGTGTAAGTTCCTTTTTTGCCTACTCTGAACCAGACTCATAAGCAGAAGGGGATTCTGGAAATGTAGTTCCCAGATTAATCAAGAGGCAAAATATACCAAAGTACCTATGAAAGTTAGGTGCCTCTGTCTTACATAAAATTATAAACATATTCTCATTTATAATTTATATTACTGCTTCAAATAAAAGTAAGCAATAATTTCTCACAGTTTTATTTTTAACAAATAAACAAAGGATAGGATATAGCCCTTCCAATGATGTAAGTTTCAAAATTTTAAAATTTTAGAACCTCTTCCAAAATAAAATACTTCCACTTACTGTATGATAGAAAAGCAAAGTTTTTATCTATATTTGTGTTACCCTGAGAAAATCAAAGTTAATTTTAGTTCAATTATTAGTTTTGTAACTTCTTTCTTACTCTAGAAATTAATTTGTTATATATCATTAATGAATAATATATAAGTAGGAGAGCATGTGTTTAGTAATATTTAGCACATAACTATATTAATTTATCTCTTGGAGAAAATCTTGTTGAATTTTAGAACTACCTTATGACTTTGATTGACCTTAACTCTTTTTAACTTCTTAAACAAAACACATCTAACTGAACTGTTTATATTGAAATCTACAGAAAGTAATAAGCTAAAATACTTTAATTGAATTCCAGAAAATGAGTCAATTTAAAAGATCTCTTCAGGCACACCTGACACATTGTTGCTGGACACACTTAGTACCCCTTTTGTTCACATTTTGTTTGTGTTCAAGGAAAGGAAAAGAGAAAAACACATATACCTTGTTGCTCTGTGAATTCTCCAGCCTGCAAGTGTCTGAGAAGCTGCCAGAATTTTATTTGTTTTGTAATCTTTAAGCTCTTTAAAAAGACCTTGACATTCTGCTTACCTTCTTCATTTCAGCTACCTATTAAACATCAGAGTTTAATGATTTTCTAACTATAACTGTAAAACTGCTTTGCTCATTCTTCTGATGTCACAGCCTTTATAACACAATTCTTCCCCTTCTTTATTTGCTCTAGGGTGACATTGAGAGTATGAGCATCAAAATCCTTTTCTTGTTTTCTATTCTATTCCCTGGACACATAGCACTTCTTCCAGAATCCTTACGTTTCCTCAAATTCACAAAACTGCCCCCTCACTGTAAGTCATTACCCACAAAAAAAGTCATTTGATGAGCTGATTTTCTCTCTCATGCACAGCGCATACGAAGCACCTCATTATATCTTGGTATGGCCTAGTAAACTGCAGAGACATGTTGGCCACTGAGGAGCCTCTGCACTTCACAGTCCCTAATGAAGAGAGAGCCTCTGCACTTTCTTCCTCCTTTCACCTGCAGTTCTTTAGGGAAAATAACCTCTAAGACGAAGTCTTGCAGGCATCTCAAATTGAACTGTTTTCTCCCCATACTCACACTCCTCTAAGCCACCTTGTCAGTCCCCTTCTGCAATCATCCAACACCCCCTTCCTGAAATTACTCTCACGCAAATTTCTTACTCATTCATTGAAAATTTAAAAAGAAATTGTTTGTATTTAGTAAGCTCTTTTCATGTATTTCTCATCCTCCCTGGGAAAAGATTTTATTGATCTGTGAATGTCATGACATTTCCAAGATGATGGCAGTTATAGAATTTTTAACACGAGCATGACTTGATTTGGTACAAGACAGAAGACAGATGGGGAACTGGTGATATCACATATTATGTACCACAGAATATTGGGGTGTCAGAGAGCACATGTGTATATGTCAGCAAGGTTCAGTAATAGATCAATGCCTGAAAATAAAACTGAGCTAAGAATGAAGACAGGGGGATGGAGGTAGCAAACCACATTGCCATATGTGTACCTATGCAACAATCCTGCATGATCTGCATATGTACCCCAGAACCTAAAGTACAATAAAAAAATTAATTAATTAAAAAAAAAGAATGAAGCAGTGAGGAAACAGGGTATTTATTCTTAAGAGGAAAATAAAACAACCACTAAAATTGCAAGTGAAACTTTAGAATTGGAACTAACATTTTAGGACAATAAGCAGTAATTATGGTGAAGTGCATTTCCATATGCATGTAATTTGTACATGGATAATTATTTTGTATTATTAAACAGTGAGAGGCCTATTATTTTTCCATGTTATAAGAAAACAAGGTATTTGTAGTAAGGCAGTAGAATGGTATATTAAATTATGAGAAATAGATATTCATTTAGGAGAGTTTGGTGCCTGTGATATGTGGGGAAAGAGAGAGGAAAAGGAGTGAGGTTCTGGGAGACTGGAAGTTAACTCAAGATATTGAAAGGGGACTGAAAAGTTGGAGACTATAAAACTGGTAAAACATAAGAAGAAAACTTGCTCTTTAAAGAATGAGTATTTTTATTGTTTTGATTTCCATGAAGTACCTGAAAATAAAATTATTCTTGACTGTAGTTCAACCAAAGATTTATTGACCTTAGCTTTACAGCATTTGGATAAAGAGCTTATAAAATGCCTATCTTTCACAGGCCTGAGGAGCAAGAATTCTTCCTAGGATAATAACTCAGGTGTCTGCTATTGACAAAAGTTGGCTGCTAGATTTCTTTGCAATGCAGTCTAGTTGAGTGATTCTGCAAATTATCTGTTCCTGCTATGTCTATCAGTAAGGCATTCTCAAACAAGTATAATTTTCAGTGAATAAGCAGTCTTGGCAATCAAGTAAAGAAGAAAAAAGCAGGATGAGAGAGGAGGGCAGAAGCAAAGAACGCTGCTCTAATCAATTCTGCCTCAGAGCAGAGACTTCTACCTAAATAATATGAGAGTTAATCACATTTTGTATGTAGTATGTAGAAAAAAATTGTCAATTTTTATTGAAGTACAGATATCAAAGTAATGTTTCCATTACTGATTGGCTTCATACAGTGAATATGTTCCATCACAATGTAGTCACCACAGCTAATTCACTTAGTACTATTTTTTATTTTGAAATAAGAGAACGTACCTTATGGGATACCGTAACAAAATGTCATTTTAATATTCAGCCTTCTCAGTTTTTTTTCTTTCAAGCTATAGTTCTGCCTAAGGAGAATTTCTTTGTGAAGCAACCAAGAATTGTCTTGAGACCAGAACATTCCAGAATTAGGTTTTAGGAGAGAGTGTTAAAATCTCATCCTAATAGTAGGTAGCTATGAGAGAATTGTTCATGACATCCTACAAATGTACAGTGAGCATAGATTATATTCTAGGCAACATTACATTGTTTTGTCGTATACAAAGATGACTAAGTCTGGCTTCTAGACTTCAAGAGATGATAATACAGTTGGCTTTGTCATAGGACCTTTCGAATTGTCCTGTCTTCTTTTTAGTCCATTGTTATAGGTACAGACAATTTATCTGGAAAATTATAAGAGATGGAAGCAGATCTTTTCCACTGAATTTTTGTAAGTGTTAAAAAAATGCCCTGATTGAAGTAGCAAAGTATCAGTATGAGCTTGAAAAAGTCCTATTGCAAAATCACAAGTAAATTATTTCAAAGAAATTCACACCTGCAAAAAGGATACTTGCTGTCTAAGTGGCAGCTGTTTAGTAAAGTCTACATATTTTAATTCTTAGAGTTATTTATTAATCCAAATCCAGCTTTCTTACCAGCCCCCGGGGCTGAATAACTTTATCTGTGATGAGATGTGGCCAACTTTCTAGAGCTGACTTTGATCCAGTAGAATATGTCTTTTACAAGCATTTACTTTACCAACGGGGAGCTCAGTACCCTCCCCTATGAAAAACGCCCAGGCAAGTTCAAGGTAAAATTTTAGCTCTCACCTGCTAGAACAAAAAAAGGCATAGATGGTCAACATAATCCTGCCAATCCAGCAATTTCTGGAGCAAAATATCTACCCTTTAACTTCTATGTGTTTCAACATCCCCAGGACTCCCATTGTTCAGACTGCCTGTGCATATGGTGGTAGGGGTGGAGGGACAGTTATTTTCCAACTACCTGGCTCATTTAAGCATATGTTGACCAGACACCTATATAGAGAAGAATTGTTCTTACATCAGAAACAAAAACTTTAGCAATTCTAGTTTAAATGCAATTGAGCAGAATCAGGGATGAAGTTTATTCTCTTCTAATTTTTCTCTATTTATAGCCTCACTTAGTGACAGGTCTGTTGTGCAGGAGTGGGCTCTTACTCAATACATCTGCTCCCCATGTGTTGCTGAGTCACACATACTTTTTTCATTACCAAAAGTAACAAATATTTATTTTCTCCTTGACAGTCCCACAGAGTTATTGCAACAGAGGGAAAAACAAGTGGGATTCCATTCAGCTTTGCTCATAAAAAGATCCTTATTGACTCTTGTGCTTCCACTACTAAGAGAGTTGTGGAAACCTTGGAACATATACAAAGTAGAGCAATGGAAATAATTGGGAAAGAGGATCTATGAGAAAAGGCTAAAAGAATTGATATGGGTGTAGAGATAAAATTGTGTAGAATTACAGATAAACTATTTTATGTAACAAAAAAATAGAGAATAGCCTACAGCTGTTTTCTCTAAAGCAAATTTTATAAACCTGAGACAAGCTTCAGGGAACGTTTGAACCCCTCTCTCAAATATTATATCCACATCAATCTTTAATTTTTGTGTGAGCCTAGGATGTAATTGTGCAATATTATCTTAAGGTAATGGCAGAACTTATGTTTTTCTCACGATGATGTCAGAGGGCAGAGGTGCAAAACTAGGCTTTTCCACTCTTTGTGATTTTCTATCAGCAATTCTTTAAATTGCAAATTGCAGCTTTGGACTTACACATCAAACCATGTCTGACCTAGAGGACAAGGAGTGAAAATGAATAGGCTAGCTCACATTGTTTCTCTAAATCAGTTTTGTAACTGAACTGCACTTTAAACCTTATCTTTAGTCTTCTCACAAGTCTTATAAATGAATCTCACCCTGATTTGATGATCTTCATTTCACACCTTTCATAAAGTAGCCCAAAATAGCTGCTGGAAAACACCACAAACCTGCTGAGTTTTAGCAGTCGTCAATTTTATATTGTCAGAATTTCTTGTGGTTGAGTTATAATTAGGCTTATTTATTAACTATGAAAGCTCCTGAAAGAAATATCGCAAATCATACCATAGTCATCTTATCTTGTCATTGCTTCTCTCTTAGGAAAGACAACATGTAATCCACTGTCATTAGGGATCATTGCTTAGAAAGGAATTTTAGAAACTAGGAAGATGGACTTCATAATGTGACAGTGAAGTTGCCTTTTGTTTAAACTGGCTATTTGCTATCTTAATTGCATATGTGTGAAATCACAAACATTCACAGGATGGGCTCTACAAAGGCATATTTACTAGTATAATGATCACTTTCCTTATATAATCTGGTAATGGATGTAGCATCATTACACACATTTTGAAAAAAAAAAAAATCCTTCTATCAAGGTGGCCTAAATGTTAGCTGACTTGAACATCAGCTGCTGCTTCCTGACCTTGATTGCGTTTAGATCACCTACATTCCCCCTGCTTCAGAAGAACCCACATTATGCTAATGACCCTACTTCCCAAAATATCTAACCCTCTCACATCTAGTTAAGCTAGTGCTGTTCCAGAAACATAGATCACCCAAATGCTCAGGTGCTTACAGAAAATTCACCCTTTCTAATAAGTCATTTTGGCTTGCCACTGCAAGTGTTCATGCATAAAACATACAAACTGAACTCAAGAATTTCTGTAAAAATATGTGCCCCAGAATATATTTCACGACTTAAAAATCATGTATTTTAAATTGTACACCCAATGTAATGTGGGAGCATAGCATTTTTAAGACGTATTTAAATACTTCAAAGAATTATTTTTCTACCTGTGGCTTAGCTAATGCAATCTCTGTGTTACTTACCTTTCCAAAAACTATTAAATAAAAACATAAAATTTCTTTCATTTTTACATATAAAACTGAACTTTCTGCTCAAATGTAAATTCTCTGTGGGGATAGGAAATATAATCTCAAAATATAATCTGTTTTCTAGTCTTAAAAATCATCTGACAGCTCTCCAAATGCAAAGTACACATACATTTGAGAAGTTAACCTTCAGGAAGTATAAATAGAATGCAGAAGCACCTTGCCTTGCTGTCTCATCCTGTGTTCGAATGACATAAATTGATTCAAAATCTATTAAGATTAATCTTTCAAAACGAATACTCTGTGGTTCGAAGGTTACTGAGATAGTTTTCCTTCATACCTTGACATCTTTTATCATATCTCAAAAGTGCCTTAAGGGCTCACATATTATCTGATCTTTATCTAGGTTATTGGCCCATTCCATTCATTGGCAACCCAAGCTATTTCTTGTCATACAGAAACTGATAAACCTTCAATAGCATTCAAGAACCTTTTCCAGCCAAGTAAATATCCTATTGCCATGAAGTAGCATTAAAAAAAAAAAAAAAAAAAAAAAACCTGAGAGTCCAGTGCATTACAAATGCCTATTTTCATTAACAGGCTGTAAGGTAAATGTATAAGCACATGGTACTATGTCTGAAAGATAGCTACTAAGAAAGTAACATTTATCTCTCATAAGAATGTCTTTAAATACATGTCAATTCAAGAAAAATGATATGGCATAAAAGTAATTGTGAAATGAATGTGAGCAATACGGGCAACTAATTGCTCAGGTCCCAAATATTTGTCTCAAGAATAGGATTTTGGTAGAATTCCCAGATTATAATTTCAGCTTTCCATTCAATTTTGCAATCATAAAGAAATCCAAAAATGATATCATATTGCTTTTTTTCCCCCTAATAAAGTAGCCATATATTTGAGACATATTTTTGTCTCAGATGAATTAAGATTCTGATAAAGACCTGGAAAAACATGTGGACAGAAAAACTATTTTTGACATTGTTGTATCTCGCGAAATTAAGTCGATAATAAACCCCATGGGCTGTGCCTTCATGGAGAGGATAGAGAACATTTATTGGGAAGACAATTCTCATTAGGAAGTGGCTGTGGCACTAATATTCTTGAAATGCCTTAGAAACTAAGAAATGAAAAGATTATTACAGTCTTTTCTCCAGGAAGTTTTATCTTCATTCATTAAAGTAATCCACTATTAATCATGATTCTGTTATTCTTATCCTTAAACATTACCCATTCCTTCTTCTGAAGGATGGCAAGTGCTGCTCAGACATGAGTTCTTGAATCCTGGTGTTCACATGGATAGGGAATGTGTCTAGCCAACCCTGTAAGTGAGGATCCTGCAGTGAACTACAGCATAGACTGAAGAGATCAATTTCTTGTCTTCAAAAAACACATATTCTTGATGTTCACGGCAGGTGCCAGAAGCAAACGTCAGGGAGAATGAGACTTACATTATCTTCTAAGGAATAGTAAGGAATATTTTGTTAACAGCCACTTGAGACTGGAAAGTAGCACTCTTAGAAAAAATAATTTCATGCTATCATATACCATCTGTTTAAATTAATGAAACAATAGAAATAAGAAATGTCTTTTATTTGGCTATTATAAGTATTCCAGAAATGGTTTATGTCCAGATTAGTAAGCAATTATGTATACATCTGGAGTCAAACTATTATAGACTATTACACTATATCAGGTCTATAGGTAATGCCTTTATATAATGTATTACGTGTCAATCCAGTTAATGGTTTGCAATTTCTTTTACGTAGCATTATTTTGAAAGGTATTCAAGGATTGAAATGAAATATTTTGAAAAGAAAGATCCAATAAGCAAAAGAGAAAACTCCTATAGCAGGAACTTCATTTGAGCTCCTTTCCTACTTGTCAGGGAAAACTAACAAAAAATGTATAAATAAATAAAACATTTAGCAAAAATAATAAAATCAACTGACCTGCTGGTAATCCCTTATTTAGGAGTATGAGGTTAAACAAACAAGAGAAGATGAAGGAGGAAAAGAAGAAGATGGAGGAGGACAAAATTTTCAGTAGTGCTTATTAGAGCTATTATATGTCAAGTATCTACTTTATGGGAAAAGCAAATTTCACAGTATTTTTGATTAATTCTGTATTCACACATCTAATCAAGGTAAAATCTTAAAATAGGTAGATTAAACAATGACATAAAAAAAGAGAACCCATAGATAAGTTGATATAAATGTCAGTGTAATTCATCTAAAAACTCATTTGTATTGAGAATCTAATTCAGCAAGAAGTGTTGTCTAGTTAAAAATAAATTAGTCCAGTCTACTATCACAGATTAGTAAATCAAGGCCCACCCAAGGTCATACAGTTAATATATGGCAGAAGTGAGGTTTTATTATACAGTACTAGAATTGGAAATCAAGTAGAGTCCCCTGATGAAGATTGAGTCTTCATAAGCATCTTCCAGTTTGGCAAAGAACTGGGTAAATCATTAAATACTGATTGACAAAAATACCTAGAAACTCTAGAAACACTACTTAAACTTCAAGAAGGATGAGTTATGATTTATCTCACAATTTCTAACCAGGTATTCCCCTGATTCCTATAACCTAAGACTTTATTTTTTCTTTTCATGAGACACTACTTCCAGGGAAGTTTAAAAGAAGCAAATAACCTTTCAGATTGCTAGTTCTAAGCATGCAATATGCCCTTATGATAATTACACTTCTCTCTACTTTCTTCACTGCATTTCACCTGAATAGAGCTGGAACTAGATCTATAAGCATTCATAGTGTATCCAGTGAGAGACTCTTTATAATTATTTTAATTAATTTTGTCACCCAGGCTGGAGTACAGAGGTGTACTCATAGCTCATTATAACCTCAGACTCCTGGGCTGAAGCCATCCTCCCACTTGGGCCTCCCAAAGAGAGAATCTATTTTTAAATCTAGGATTAGTCACACTTGCCCCTGGGTAGCTTGATGGTAAGTTGACCAGAAAAGTAAATTTCCTTTTTTTTTTTCTAAAGTTCTATCACTTTTGAAAGTAAATATACATAGCATAACAATTGAAGCAACAGTGAGACAGGGGAAAAACATAGTAGTATTCTTCATTTTTATTTGTAAATGAGGCAATTTGATTCACAAGAGGAAAATGTAAGCTCTTTATGTAGCAGTAGTATTCAAGGTAATTTGGATTTTATATTAGATATCACAGATGTTAAGTGCATGCCCAATAGGTAATAATCTACTTAGGGAAAAAAAACAACTTCAGTCTGTTTTAAAAGTATTTATATGTTTTATTTTATGACTAAATATTATCATTGAGCTAAAATAATTTATACAGCTACAAACATGAAAACATTAATTCTGGATGTAATTCAAGCAAGTGTAAGTATCACCTGTCAGTTGGCTGTTATGAAAACAAATTATAATTGAAACAAACTTAAATTAATTCCATTTCTCTAAAATTCTTCACAAATACAGTACAGCTATTTGAGAAATGAAAACTAATTTGACTGCCATTACTCATAATTAGCATTTGTTAATAAGGCAAGAACTTTTAAACAAGCTATAGCATCACTGCCTCCAAGAGTGGAAGGATTGGCATTTATTGCATTTAAAGCATAATTGGTAGCTTAGGTAACTTACCTAAAGCTATCCAGCATTTTGAAATTTTGAAAAGAACTTAGCTGCTCTGGGCTGTAATCTTTCTGAAAAATAAATAAATAAATAAATAAAAACTGTCTAGTTTCTGTTCCCAAATATCCCATCCAAGGACTATCAAAATCTACTAACTGAAATGTTGTGATAATTTGAAGGCTTTTTTCTCTTATTTTCATATAAAAATCAACATGTAATGACAAGGAAAGTATGGTCGATTCTCCAGTTTTGCAGGTACCTGAAACATTCTTGTATATCTTCAGAGAATGAGGATAGATGAGAAAATAGAGTCATTTTATGCCAAAGACGTGGTTAGAATTTAATTTCCTTTTAAAATTTATTTTGAGCAGAGGAAGCTTTACTTAAACACACAGTGTGACTCCACTGGACTGACACAGACTTCCCTCATCTCTCCAATTGTTCAGCTCATAGCATTCAGGAAACCCTGCTCTCCATCTCTGTTATTCAGTTATGTCATTCTTCCTCTCTCTTCTTGTTCAAAGGCACTTGAAATCTCTTTTCTTAATACAGATTTCTGTGACTAAGAAATACAAAAGAAAGCAAGCTAATCTTTCTGCCCCTAATTTTTTTCTCACTAGCACATTTCTGCTATACAGCAAAACCACTCCTGGATTAGTGCTTGTACTTTAGCACTTTCCTATCAGTGCATGCATAAAATGAGCTATAAATGCTTCATCCAAAATAGATGGTGACTTTTTAGGTTTTATATAACTTCGTTCTTTTATATGTTAATCCATAAAAGTTCTCTTCATTTGAGATACCTTGAGATGAAGGACATTATCATTTTGAAATAATTCTGTGGATCCCATAGAAAATATCCATGTAACATAAAAAACAGCATGCTATAGAATTTGCATGAAATCTGCTCAGCACAATATCCAAAAGTTTGCAGAGACTTAGAGCTAAATTGATTGTACTGGTGATTATACTTGGTTTAAACCAACAGCAGAAATTCACTAGCCAAACTAAGTGAATGCCTCATATTGTTAATGCATAGTTTAAAAAAAATACCTATGACAAATATACTTATGAAGTTCTATGTCAGTAAATTATAAAATCTAGAAGTTGAAAAGGAAGTCAAATGTATTTATTCTCACACTGACCAAAAAATAAAATATAGAATAAAAGGGTTTGTTTAAAAAAAAAAAAAAAAGGAGAAAGGAGAAGAAGAAGGAGGAGGAGGAAAGGAGAATGAGTTTTAGTCCTTCCAGGGACCATCCCACAATATCCTGTTAGATTTCAAAAAGAGAATATAATTAATTGCCCACAGAGGTTCATTTAATCAGGTGTTTTTTATCAAATATCTTTCTAGAATGTAAAGCTGATTGCTGTCCTAAAATAATATGACATGTACCACAGGCTCTGAAAGATCCATCTGGTCTACACAAGTAATATGCATTTTGGAAGGCTCAAGGCATCTTCAAAAGTCAAAACTAACAATCTACTATTTGCAGTTTATAAACTAAATATTGCTGGTATTTTTGCATGCATTGGCCAATTTAACCTTCATGATAACTTAAGCTAATAACCAGAAACAATCATTAGTTATTTTCCATTTTACAAATATAAATTGGGTCCAGAAAGGATAAGTAATTTGTCCTAAGAATAAAGGATATTTCCTAAGAATAGCAGGGCTGGGATGTGAATTCAGAGCCTAAGTATTTAGTCACTTTGCTCATCTGAATCTCACAAAGCCTTTGGAAAAAAACCTTGTCCAACATCATTGACACTAGGAGAAAGAAATGGATATGTTAGCAGATATATTTATAGATATTTTCATATATGACCAAACTTTTCCTTCAATAGAGATAAGGATGAAGGGAAAATAGCTTATTTAAAAGTGGTCCCAGAAAACACAATGAATAATATAGGGAAGATGGTTTAGAAAAGGGGAGAAAAGTGATCAAGGGATAGGTTTAGCTGTGGAAACTGAAATTCAATCACATTTGAAATTCTCTGAGGAATTGTGTGGTATTTCAAAACTATCCTTAAAAAAAGATAGAAAGCTGACTACATATTTATTCATTGATTTCTATGCTTCATTGAATGAGAGTTTTACCTGGGAGCATAAAACCCCGAGCACTTTAGGTGGCCTTGGCTCTGGACTGATCAAGGTTCTGCATCTCTAAGGGAAACCCTCAGGCAGAGAGTCAAAGGAATGCAGGCATGTGACATGGAATACTATAAAACTGCCGGGCACTGTCTACTGAAAGTACAGGTGAACACAGAAAAGCTGTGGATGGAACATGAAGCATCAACAATATCTGCTACTTTTATGGGCAGTAGAGGCAAGTTCCTGGTTGAAATTTCTCATCATTTGTCTTGCTTACCCCACAACTCTTCCCTTTTTTGATAAATACAACTTTAAGTTCCTTTAAAATGAAGTAAGAAATTAAAGATAGTTGGAAAGAAAAGTGCAGAATCCTTCAGGTGATTTATTTTTCATACTTTTATCTACTTTCCCAAACCTTTACAATCATTTTATCCTCAACTAATTCTACAGAATGCTTTTTGGAAATGTTCTATAATAAATCTTCCTAACAACTCAAACAACAACTTTATTACATCCTGCAATATTTCAGCTGTATACAAAATAATTTCTTAAAAATAGATATGGCTCTTGGTAAATATACAATTTAGCTGGTAGGGTGGCTAAGGCAGATGAATCATCTAGATTTCTGCTTGCCTTGGATATTAGGTGCTCTGTTTACTAATGAAGTTAAGACCATGGGCCAACCTTGTGGGACTTTTTTAAAGTGGAAATTGCCACTGTTGCTGGTATTTACTGCTGCAGGGAATCTTATTCTCAGTCCCAGAAAAGGTTCATCATTATTTACATTTTACAAAATAAAATGCAAGGAAAAAATGATTCGCTGTGTGATCTAAAAAGGCTATGTACACTATGGCCATGTGCACTTACACCCAGGTCACCGGAGGCAAGGCACTCATTTATCTGAACACTAAGGTGATGTGATTATAAAAAGGTTACCGAATTAAATAAATAATCAAATTAAATGTATTGATGTCATTAATCCATGCAATCACAGCCTTAATTAATGACTAAAATATATTACTTTTTAAAGACACAATCACAAATCCTAGCCAAAAATATTAAGTGAGCAAGCCTATCAGCCTTGCTGTCTTCTTTCTTGAAACTTCACTCATGTTTAGGCACTTTTGGCCCTTTATCTGTCCCTCCTGAACTACTCCTCTTTCCATTATATGGAATAATTGCTAGGAAGCAAGCACTCATTCCAGGACTTCATTTCTAGGCGTCATTTGCCACAAAAATGGGGCTGTATGACTAGTTTTTAATGGGATAAAATGGCTGGAAGCAAAGTATATTATTTAATGGTCCAGATATTTGAAAAATGAGCATGCCTTCTCCCTTCTCTTTTACTATCTATTGGCTGCATATCAAAGCAGGGGGTGTCCTGGAAGGTAACATAGCTTCTGACAGCCTGATCTCTGAATGGCTGGATGAATTGATCATGATCCTTTTCTAGCTCCAGTCTCTGAACTGGAACTACCTTAGACTGTTTGGCTACAGAGAAAAAGAAAAGGGATTTCTGGAGCCTAGGTCTGAAACAATGCTATGTGTTTCCCCAAACCATTTCATTTTCCCAGCCATACAAGAAGACTATAATGCCTAGCCTCTCCTGTTTTTATATTGGGTAGATATCTCTGCATTCTGGCTGGTGGAATTTGGGTATAATTGATGTATACTATTCCCAGACTCAGCCAGAAAGCTTCTTCCACAATCCTACATTCTCACTACTGCTCTCCTGCAGTCTCCTGGAGCTACATGCTTAAGATGGAAGAAGCCTAGGTCTTGAACTGATCAGGTGGGGCAGCTTGCATTGACTGTGACATGACTTATGACAGGCATCACAGTGTGCAGTGAACACATTTGGTATACTATTGCCTATATCCTGTGCCTGATGAACTTGATCCTAGGGAAAAGATTAGAAAACAAAGCCATCAATGTTTGTGTTAGTTGCCTCTGTTGAGTTTGGTAATGTGTTGTAAGAAAGAGATAGACCAAGAAAAAAGTGGTTAAGTTTGCAAGCAGAAACAAATGAAAATGAGAATCTAGAATTTTTCTTGCTAACACCTTCTAGATCCCAAAAAGTAAGAAATAAAATTAAGGAAAGACTCTCATTCAGTGAAACTTTTCAGTTGAACAAAGTAATTCAGCTTAGTGCTCAAATTCAGATCAGGAATCCATCCTTCCTAAAATACCTGATAGCCTCAGAAGAGCTGGTATTAAGCATAGAGTTAGAGACTTGAGTGAGGAATTAAAAGAATGAGTATATTTGTGAATCATATGACAGAAAGATCTTTAGGTATGGCTACTAGCCCATGTAAATAACAAGAAACAGATAGATTAGAAGATGCCGTTTGTGACAAAACTACTTTTTAATAAAGGAAATTATGAGCTTAGTCTAAAACATTGGCGGATTTGGGGGTAGTTTTAATAATTAGCAGGCTAAGAGGCAGGCTGCAATACCTATGCAGTCCTCACAGAAGGCAGAGCCAGGCACCCCCTAGGAGAGTTTCTTACAGAGGGTGAAATTAGCATCTAATCAATAAACTTCTCCCTCTTCCAAAATACATAGTCCTTTCAGTGTTCACCAAGCAAGTTTTAGACTTTTTCTATACCAGTATATGCTACATGGAGCCCATTCATTACCTTTTCACATGACAATGTTGTCATACTATTGGGTTTTCAGGATAGAACCAGATAAAAAGTCTTTTCAGGTTATAGGATGCTAACCCAATGAAAAAGACAACACATTGTCTGAAGATTTCAGACTTTGAGTCAGAGGCAGTGACTAAATGAATTTTGTTCACCTCATTGGAGAGGTCATTAGTGTTTTCTATGTGTAGAAATAAGAGTGAAGCAGATATTTCATATTGGAAATTAGACTTTGGCAGAGAAAGTGCTATGTGTTCACCAAAAGCACCTTTCTTGGCTTTCAAGAAGAGTACATTTTTCATACATTATTTTGATTAGTTTGGGGTCATATGATTGAATCCTAGTGATCTGAGTGTGCCTGTGAGTAAAAGTGATGTATGCCACTTTCACACATGGTCAAAAAACATCTGTATGATCATCTATTCTCTTTTGTCCTTTTGCAGAGATGTTAGAAGCCAGTTCTTGAGAATGGCAGGGCCACCTGATGGACATGACCTGGGTCAGTGAATGACTGCATGGAGCAGTGTCCTACCTGTCAAAACATGAGATTATGATGTGACTAATCAAGAAACATATATTTTGTTAACCCATTAGATTTGGGAATCAATTGGTACAACAGTGTATTAGTTTCCTAGAACTGACATGATAAATGACCACAAACTTAGTGGCTTAAAAAAAAAAAAAAAAAAGAAATTTAGTCTATCACAGATCCGGAGGTTTGAAATCTAAAACCTTATAGGGTCCAGCCCTATAGGGTTCTATGAGCCCCTCCCTGTTGATGTGGAGACAAGAAACTGTAGAAATAAAAGATACAGACACAGAGATAGAGAAAAGAGAGTTTGGGCTCGGGGGTCCACTGCCAACCAAAGCATGGAGACCTGCGGTGGCACCGAGCGCCTGGACACTCTGACTTATATTGAGTACAAAGCAGGGGGCAGGGAAGGTGGGGTGAAGTAATGGTTGGCAGCGATAGGATCAGGTAAATTACGTGTCTTGAAGAAAGGGGGCGCAAGACTTTCAAGCAGCCAAGGTGAGGATACAAGCTAATGCATCAGCGCTCTTTGCATATTTGTCAGAAATATCAAGGACACTAAGATTGTGTTACTATTATTAATTCTTGTCTTTTAAGAAAAAGAGAAAAGAGGTGCAGAAGCAGGGCATGAGAGTAGACATGGAACGTGACCACTGAAGCACAGCATCACATAGAGACAGTTAAGCCCCCGGATGTCTGCAGGCCTCCCTGACAGCCATCAGGCCTTGCCACAAGAGCTTGGAGAAGCAGAGTTTTCTCCAAACTTCCCTAGGAAGGAGACATCTGGACCATTTTGGACATCTCCTTCCCTAGCTGGCTAAACAGTGGGCGCTTTCACAGCACTGGCACTTCCACACAGCCGAGGTGCCCTCCAGCAGCCCTTCTGCGGGCATGACAGAGGGTTTAGAGCATCTTGCCTTAGGATCACTTTGTTCACAATGTTACCTCAGTTCCATGCTTCATGACCCGATAATCATTAATAAAATTAAAGGTAATATTGCGTATATATCTTTATAATTATAAGTGAGTAACTATAAGATTATATATGATTATATAAAGGAATAACTATGTGCTTACATTTCTAATTCTTTTCTAAATCAATATTTATATGGAAACAGGCTGAGGCTTCAGACCCTTGCCAGGGTACTTGCGGGGTTTCCCCTCTGCAAAAACAAAGGGGTTTGGCAGCATGATTGTCCCTCCAAAGAGGGACACTCTAGGGAAGCGTCTTTCCTTGCCTCTCACTTTCTGGTGGCTGCTACCAATTCTTGGCATTTGTTGGATTGCAGATGCATCTGTCTAATCTCTTCCACCTTTTTCACATGGACTTCTCCTCTGTTTCTGTGTGTACATCTCAAACATTCCTCTGCTTTTCTAGATAACACTTGCCATTGGACGCTTTTCCCAATATACTCGTCATGGGATTTGGGGCCCATGATTCAACTCACTAGGAGCATTTAGCTTATTCAGTCAATTGAGCTCTCAAGCTATTCTACATAACTTTTTTTCCTCAGAAAAATAGCTCTCCAAAACAGAAGTCAATGTTTCACAAATTGTAGTAACCAAAATGACTTTAGATGTTATACATGTAAATGTTAATAATTACATTTGTCATTTTAAGATTCATTCTTAATTATATAAAGTGTCATATTTAAATAGATTCTAAAAGACAAAATGTCAAATAATTGAAAGAAAAAACTTCTATCTATTGGTAAGCAGTAGATAAGCTTCCTGAAAGTAAGGAGGCTTTTCTGTATTCTTAAAATCATGGTGTCAGGAGGCCGATGCCACAGAAGAAGATGAAAAGTGGTCTCTGACACTGGGAATGAGATATTGAGAAACACAGTTGCCCAGGCAGCCTCCAACTTTGTACAAATCATATCAAGTAGTGAATGGCTTTGTGAAAAGTTGCCAAGCTTCCAACTACATGCTCATTTTAGAAAGATCAGTAGGTCACACTCTTCCTTCACAGTGTGTCCACAAAGGATATCTTCTTTAGTCACTGAATATCAATGATCATAGATATCAAAACACAGAAAAAAGTATATATCAGAAGTGGCAATACTGAGAAGAACAACACTGAGCATGATGTGGTACCAGATACACAGCTTTTTGCACACACACACACACACACACACACACACACAAATTTAGAATAACGGGACTCATGTCCCTTATAATAGCCCATCAAAATAAGAGAAAAAAAGACAACATAAATTAAGAGGTTATTTGACAGAGGGTTCTTTGACTCAATTGTAATTAATTAATTTAGTAATTACTGAATTATAATTAATCATATTTAATTAAACAATAAATTTGAACACAAATGTGACAACTAGTTTCATAAAAATCCTCTCTAAAAGAAAATGCTTCAAGAATTTCATCATAGTCTCTATTACACTTAGCATTTTTGGCAGCATATTCACCATAGATATCTCACCAGACATGAAGCCTATCAACATTTATGTAAATTAATATCAACTTTTAATTGAATGATATTTGAACAAATATATTTTTTGGCTTATTGTAAAGATATGAAATTAAGGCATCAAATAGCAGCACTAAGTCTCAATCTTATAAATAGATTATGGACCAAATCTTCCTAAAGTAAACAGAAAGGAAAGACAATTAGCATGTTATTGATATTAATTCTCTTTTTATTTCCAAAGCTATTTTATTTGTTAATTATGCTTTGATTAAAGGTTCTAGTCTAAGTTTATATTTCCCTTTTTAATGCATTAAAGTCTACTTTAAAATTATGTTAATTTCAGAATAGGATTATCAACTGGAAAATAATAGTGGGTTTACTACATTTTCTCTTCTATTTTGACCATTAAAAACTAATCTCTCTTCACACTGCTCTTAATATTAACTGCAAGTCAGGCATATATTAAATGATAACATAGCTAATATCTGGTTTTCTCTCATCTTATTTTCCATTTTATTTAAGCAAATAATCTATTTCCATATGACTATATTAAAAAATCAACCTAGTTAATAAGATTGTAATTTGTTGGCCTCTAGACAAAAACTTTACATTTCCTCTGTAATTTCTATCATTAAAACTTAAAACCTTGTTAAAACAAATATTTTAATTCAGTAATGTTTGGGTGGGGCTAGTCATTATACATTCTAATAGTCTGCAAGGTGATGTCAAAGCTGCTGGTCCATGGAGCAGACTTTGAACAGCAAATTGCAGTCACATCAGGCAAATGTTCAATTTTCATTTTATTAATTCATACTGGCTTCAGTAACTATAAAGCCATATACTATTAACCTGAAATGACAGCAATATTCAAAAAGAAAAAAAAATCACGCAAAGGGAAGTGCACACAAAAATAGGAAAATGTGGCACATATACACCATGGAATATTATGCAGCCGTCAAAAACGATGAGTTCGCATCCTTTGTAGGGACATGGATGAACCTGGAAACCATCGTTCTCAGCAAACTGACACAAGAACAGAAAATCAAACACCGCATATTCTCACTCATAGGCAGATGTTGAACAACGAGAACACATGGACACAGGGAGGGGAGCATCTCACACTGGGGTCTGTCGGGGGGAAAAAGGGGAGGGACAGCGAGGGATGGGGAGTTGGGGAGGGATAGCATGGGGAGAAATACCAGATATAGGTGATGGGGAGGAAGGCAGCAAATCACACTGCCATGTGTGTACCTATGTAACAATCTTGCATGTTCTTCACATGTACCCCCAAACCGAAAATGCAATAAAAAGTATATATATTTAAAAAAATAGGATAATTTTAGGGGTGTTAAACCCCTTTTATAATCTTTGAACATGTTTTGCCTATTGTAACTGTGCAACAAACTAGTTCAATAGGCAACACTTCTCAATGATACCAGCACTTCACAAACTGTAACACCCAACCACAAGATTTCCTTGTATCGTGCTCATTTGTTGATTTTTCATATTTTCAGTGTCCACACATATTCTTGGCAGCTTAGCAAGAGCTGATCTCTCATTTCACAGCCATATGCTGCGTAAGTAATAGCAAAGTTTGCTTGCACACATGGAAACGTGAGCGTTTTCAAAAGTATCTCTCTTGGGATTTCACCAAAAGGGGCCAATTTTTTGAGATCATTGTTCAAGCCTAACTTGGAGGAATATTCTCCCAATCTCCTGCAGTGTATTCATTTATCTTTGCCACAATGTTATCCATAAAGAGCACCTATTGAAGAAATGACTTAACAAAAAGGGAACTTACTGAAGACCAGTCTGATAATTCACCAGAAGAAATTATGTTATTTGTACAGTTTCAAAATTGTATTCATTGTTACCTGCATGTACATGTACAGACACACACATATAAAATAGTTTTATAGCTAGAGAGCTTAAATAGCACAGTGAGAAAATTAAACTATTAATAACAGAAATGTTGAAAAGAAGCATTGAACAACCCTGGCATTTTCTATATAATATGTTCCTGCGCCTCATAATAATATTAACAATATGCTTACTTGGAAGCAGCATGGCATAACAGTTGAAAATATGTGTATTTAATTCAGAGGGCCCTAGTCTGAGTACTAGTTCTTTTGTTCTATAATCATATAACTTAGGATGCTTTACTTAACCATTCTGGGTCTCAGTTTCTTTACAGTAGCTTCTGCTTTAAAAAATTACATTAATTTTTGTTGCATAGCAGAAACCACTAAATCACATAGGCATAGAATAAGCAGCATTACTTTCTGATTCATCACTCTGAGTTTGCACGTTAGCTGTTGGTATCTATCTTGTAGATTAAGTCCAGGTCAGTTCCATGTGCCACCTGGGTTAGAAGGACAATGATTACCTGGAGACATGTTTTTCTCTTGGTAGAATTCTCAAGCTTCTGGGGGCTTGAAGAGTGAATCGTACTTTTTTTGAATGACTCAAGTTCAATACAGCAATGTTATGTCAGCTCACATTTTATTGGTCAAACCAAGTCATGTGCCAAGCCCAACATCAAGGAGATGTGAAGGAAACTCCTCCTCAAGCGGTGGTAAGGAGAAAGACAGTGATCATTATCTAAATAATCTAACCTTTACCAATGTCTTGTGAGGGATTTAAACTGCACTTCAAATGCTTAGAGAGGGATATATAATAAGTATTCAGTGAATGCTTTAAAAAGGGAGATATTTAGAGAAACTATGAGACAGAACCTGGTTGATCTTTCACCAGCCATTTCCATTTTGCTTTTGTACACATAGCTTGATTGCATTTCCCAGTTTCTCTTTTATTTAGATGCAACCATTTCTTAGAGTTCGGGCCAATGGAAAGTGAATAGACATGATATACTGTACTCAGTCTAGCTGTCGAAAATCCGTCTAGCAATCTCCCATGCTCTCTCTTTCTCATCTGCAAGCTTGAAATAGAGGTCCTAGTGGAAGACCTGGAGGCTCTAGTTCAGAGTGTCCAGCTGGATTTTTGTGATGATGGAAATGTTTTATATCTTCACACACCAGTAAAATAGTTATTAGGCAAATGAGGCTTCCGAATACTTGAAATGTGGCTTCTGCAAATGAGGGGCTGAACTTTTAATTAATATCTACGTATGGCTAGTGACTACCATGTTGAACTGTGCAATTCTAAAGAAAGGCAAAGACATTAGATAGATGGAGCCTGAAAGGTTGCATGCCAATCATTTAACTGAACTGTGATATGAACTAGAAATTTTACTTTGCTAAGTAACTGAGATTTAGAGGTTGTTTCATGGAACAGTTAGACTACTCCAACTAACAAGGGACTGTAATTAATAGAGTTAAGCATTCAGGCTTTAGCATGCAATAGAAAAAGATTTCAATCCTGGCTCCATATTCTAACTAAATAACATTGGGCCAGTGACTTAGCCATCCCCTTTACCTATTAAAAGAAAATATTACCAGAACCTACATAAAAGGGTTATATGAGGATTAAATAATATGTTGTTTTTACAATAGCATATGAAACATAGTAAAAGCCTAAAAATAGCAGTTATGATTGTTGCAAACTAGTTGAATAGCTGAAAATATTCAATTCCTAAGAGTCACTCCCAAATCTGTCCTTACCTTAATGAAATATTTATAATAGTTTTTTTATGTGAAAACAAGGATTAAGGCAAGCCATGACATTATTCAAATAGATTCGGACGGGATGCATTAGAGCCATATAAAAACCACATTTTAGTGTGATGCCTGGGACTTTAATAAACTGCATGGAAACAAAGAAATGAAAAGAATCCAACGTATGTTATAAAAATGATTAAAGGGAGGGAATTCCTTAAAGAGGCATATTAATTAATAACGATAAAATTTAAAACCATAGTTGAAAACCCACTCAAAGGGAAATAATGTAGCATGAAAATTCTAAAGAGATGTGTTTGGTTCAAGAGCAGTTTCTGCTAACCCCACCAACCTACCTTGACTATGATTTGTTTGGGACCTTGATGATTAGGGAAAACACAAGTGTGTGTAAATGTTCGTGCAAGTGCTGAGAGAAGAAAGAGTGGATATAGAGATCAAGTGAGTAGTTTATGACAGAACCCTTACCCTAAATAAAAAGCAAATTATTGTAGAAGTGTACAATTTTCATAATAATTTAACAAATTACCAGCAGTGCAATGCCATATGCACTTTAAAGCAGCATTTATCATCAGTTTAGAAATGCCTTATTTCATCTAATTAAAACAGAGCTTAATACATTTCATTACAGAAATTTATACCAGGAAACAATACAATTTAAAATCATATTTATTATGTTTTAAAGCAAGTGACTGATTTTAGGATAGGATAGGTCAACTCATTCCAAGTGATAACTTTCTCCAATTTCAGCTACATTGTCAAAACTTGAAAAATTATCAGAAATTTCTCTCTCATGGTGATATTTAATTTGAGTAGGGACCTTCACATTTTGTTTGATTGGCATATAAATCAAGAAGCAATATTTCTTAAATGCTTATTTAAAATACTCATTTGCCAATTTTTGAAATATAACTCAACTATTATGGAAATGAAAACTAACGTTATTTTACCCATATATTTTGAAGAACTTCTTAATTTAGGGCAATTTTTGTTTGCTGATTTGTTTTGTTCTGTTGAGCTCATCTGTCAACATAAAAAAATCGATTATCATCTCATTTAGATCATCTCATCTAGTCCAATGGCTTTAAATACAACAAATAAGCCAATGACTTCCAAACCTCTATCTGCCTCCTTGACTGTGTAAGTCTGCTTTTCTAGGATAACAAGTAAATGTAGCATAGTGGATTTCAACATGTATTTCTTGTGCACAGAACTCCAGTGCTATAACTCCAGTGGCCTTGAGTGGAACAGCTTGATGTCATGTGTCTTCTCAGCCCAGATGCTAGGCTTAAGGATCAGAGAATCACTGGGACATATCACTTTCATCGGGGAGGGCAAGACAAAGGGCCGAACTAGAACATGCAAGTAAATTTAAAGCTTTTCGTTGCACACAGCAAATATCAAGTTTGCTCATATTATATTACCCAAAGCCATTCATGTGGGATAGGAAGTATGTTCTGCATATAAAGATGGCAAGGGAGGGGAGGGGACAAATACTTGTGAACAAATAATGCCAGCTGCAGCACTACCCTTTTACTGAACTCAAAGTTCATATGGACATTAGAGCTGCTTGATTACTTCACCTGGATGTTTAACAAACATTTTTCCCTTAGCATGTCCAAAATTGAACCTTTGATTTGCAATACCCCCTCCAAGTTGCAATTCACTGACCTGTCTTTCCTATCTCAGTAAATGACACTATTAGTCTATGTTCCCAAGCACTATTCCCCAGCAGTGTATCTATCCATAAGGGCTAGTATTTACAGACTCAACTCTGGGCAGTTGATTGCTTATTATACTGGAGGAAAGTCACGTTTTTATATAATTTTAAATCTTTGTATTATGAAAACTTTCAATTACACATAAAGTAGAGGGAATCGTATAATGAATTCTATATGCCCAACTTTAACGACTATCAAACTCATGGCTAATCTTGTTTCACTAAACCTCACTCACTTTACCTCTCCAACAGCTCCCCAAATGCCTTTTAACAAATCCAAATATCACATCATTTCATCATTGGTATTATACTATAAAGAGAGCAATATTTTATAATCATCAAACAAATCACTATATGCTCTTGATACCCTACAATTTGCTGCTGGAATGAAGTCTAATTTCTCTGAGACCCATAATATTGGCCCACACCTACCTCTCTAAACCCTTTTCTCTCATGCTGCTATTACATTCATCCAATAGGCCCTGAAACATTGAAATTTCTGATCATCTACTTACCAGAATATAGCCATGTGAAGATTGTGTGGGAGAGCTTTTCCAAAGGACCTTATTATTTAAATAAATATTCACCTTATTATTTAAATAATAATCTTAAATGCTGACCTCTCAGAAGAACATTTGTTGACCATCAGTCTTAATGATCAGTTATCTGCTGTCTGTTCACTCTACTAGAATCTGAACATCTTTAAAGAGAGTTGGTGTTTTTTACCATCACATCTTTATGTCTAGGACAGTGC
Organism: Alouatta palliata; assembly: GCA_004027835.1. NCBI lineage: Eukaryota > Metazoa > Chordata > Mammalia > Primates > Atelidae > Alouatta > Alouatta palliata. The sequence goes on from PVKV010006266.1 coordinate 51,828, forward strand.
TCTTTTGATAGCATGTGTTTAATAGATATTTATTATATGAATACTTTTGGTTTTACAGGTTGGTGAACATCTACTACTTGGACCATAATACTCAGTATTTCCATTTAAAGAGTTAAATCAGTTTCACTAAGTCGCATGGTTTCCAGAACTTACTATATATCCTTGCCTAGAATTTGGAATTATAGAAGACAAGCACAGAAATAGGGGAATGCTATCTTTCCATGTTAAAATTAAATGCATTGGTATGCTTGTGTTTCAGTCAAGTGAAGAATGAGGGTGTGAGCTGGATTCGGGAATGCACAAAGCACTGAAAAGCAGGAAAGGTAGATCCCAAAATTCCTCTTGGGACATAATTTAAGACAGCTTGAAAATAAAAATGAAAGATCAAAAAGATTTCAATTCTTATTTCTGCTATTGTGGCTTCTAGACATAGAAGCCACAATTTAACACATCTAAGAATTGTGTATGAATTTTTTTCATCAGCCGATTTCTCAACATAAAACCACTGAGAATCATCATCTATAGTTTTTGACCAAATTTCAACAAATGAACAAGCAATTAAATAAAATATGCAAGCAATAAGCAGAAGGTGACATACAAGGAGGGCTTATCAGTAAAGTTAATATCACCAAGATCATACCTGTGGGTGATCTTGGGGAGGTGATTAGTAAACCTTGTTAACTCTCTCCAAATAATGCATAATATGCCAGTGTGCCATCTCTACAGATGCAACCCTCTTCACCACTTGCAGCCAGATTGCTGCCCCTAAGCTCCTTGTTGAGATATATTTAGGAGTTGCCAATGGTTAAACATAATTTATAACCAAAAAAATATTACCTAGGGAGATTTTGTTTATGAATAAAGTTACTTTCTACCACTTCAAGTGAATAAGAAGACAGAAAGAAAATAAATTGTTCTTGACATTAAAACTGGAGAAGGTAGAGAGAACCGAGACATGACTTGCAGATGACTTCAGTATATGTCAAATGAAAACAAGGAGGAAACTTGTTAGGCGGATGCAATTTACCAGTTTCCTCATCTTTCTGATTTATGTTTTATGTTTATAACAACGAGTTTACTAAGGTGAATGCCACGTTAGCAAAAGAATACAATGGTCATAATAGGAAGACTAAGTGTATCTGGTACAATAACTTCAAACTCAATTATGAAAAATTGTAGTTTTTATTTTCTATAACTCAACATAATTTAAACCTAACTCTATTCTTCTCAGAACAGAAACGTTATTTGCCACTTCAAAGCAGTCAAGAGGATTCCTCTTCCCTTTCCCTTTCTTCCTGGTATTGTGTATAAATGCCAAGGTCACTAAGGTGAAATGTGACATGAGGTAAAAGATGGCATCTTGTCCTCCAACACTACCTGTCTATCATGACATCCACTAAAATACATCCTCCATCTAGTTTCTGGAATTAATACCTTCATGATGGCATCAATGGAGGTGTACAGTTCTCATGTGGTCTCTTATATGATTCATGCCACATATGCTACTGCAACTCTCCTCCAATTTGACTGGCAAAGCTATGCCACCCTTATCCAGAAAAAGTATCTGTTTATACTGAAAGTCTTTTTGGTGCATGGAGAACCGATTTAGCCACTTCATTTTATCCTCTATTGCCAAGAAGGAATATAGAACCTTGGCAGCACAGATTTTATCTAACTGCAGATCCCTAAAATTATTAAGGGATTCCACTTTTCCCCTGTCAGTTTAGAATTAACTCAAATAAGAGAGGAGAGGATAAGAAACCCATACCAGTCTCTTGATTGCTAAACTCCTTCCTTCAGATGTAATGATCTTTCTCCAGTCTCTGGTCTAGCATAGTTTGGGAAAGAACTCTTTGTGTGTGATCATGTTTGTTTGCTTGTTTTCCTCAAATCTTGTTGTCTTATACCTGAGAACCATTTCAAATGCAAAAGGCAAGAATTTTAAGTCTATGCTTTTGTTCTGCTGTTTTCCTGAAACTGTCCAACCTGAAAATAATGAATGCTTTCTTGTGTCACTGCCTGGAATAAGGAAGAAAAGTACCTAATGACACAAGGAGCTGTAATGTTTAATACTTTAACATTTTGCAATATTAGTCATCAAGAATAAGTTATATGAACTTAATCATTTAACTAATGACTGCTTAGCTTTTATGTTACATGTCTATAAAACGTCTTATAAAGATGTAGTTTGAATTTGCTCCATGTTAGATTCTGCTTGTGTTTGGGAAAATAATATCTACTAATTAGAAATTTGTCACATCCAAAAGTTGTGCTACAGTAGCATAATGGTAAATGACAGTGTATCAGAATTCACTCTTAACTATTACTGATGTTTAATTTATAGAATGGAAAGAGTTTGAGAGCTTAAAGAAGAAATCTTGTTATTTTTTCAACATATCAGTAATATGTATTCATGAATAACCATTTGTTCTAATATTTTCAGTGAAACTGAAAATTTCCAGAATATTGAAGCTGAGGTAATTATCAAAGCTATTTCATACCAATTACAATTTTATAGACAAGCTAGCACAAGCCATTGTGCTCCTTGCCATAGAAAATTCAAAAATTGAAGACAAAATTATTTTTAAATTTATAATAAGAGGAATCCAGAACATGTTAATGAGGATTTAGTATATTGTTGACTTACAATATTCAAGATTGCTTTCAGAATCAAGCTCATTATGCTCACTAGCAACTCTACGAAATATGCACAATGATGTATTTTTATTTAAACGACAAGCAGTTAGATTCAGAAGAGGTAAAATATTTACTTGTGGTCATGAGTGACAGATATTCAAAAGTAGAGATAGAACTATAGGATCTGAAAAATAACCCAATAGTTTTTCTACTTAGTATTCCCCCTCAAAATTATGTTCAAAAATTCAGATGAAAGTTTTAACTGTATTTAGATGTGGGTTCTGCATATCAGCAGCACAGTGTAAGTAAGCATTCTTATAAAAGTAATGATGGGCCTCACATATTGGAATTTGTAAGGCTTCAATAGATTGTATTATTTTCTGAGTTATGTGTTATGCCATAATATTTTAAACAAAATGTAGTTTGCTTTAATTCTTCCACAGTCTTATTTACATTACTAAAATGCTTACTAATGCATTTTTTGATATTTTGCAAAGATAAACATATACCTAGTTCTTTCCTGAAGTACCAGAAATTGCAAGCTTGTCAAATTGTGATTAATGAGGATTTATTGAATATCAACATATAAGTCATCAGTAAATATGTTTATTCTTTTTAACTGAATTGCATTATTCAACAATGAAGAACAGAGCAACGATAAATAACATGCTAACATGATAGAGATCTGAGTGACTGTTTTGTCTTCACAGATCTTCAATGATCTGAACAAATGCGGAATTCATTACAGCAGTTCTTCACATAAAACTGAAGAAAAAATGATCAGTTCAATTTCTGTGAGTGAGATATTGGAATTACTTGAAACAGGCTTGCGGTAGCTGTTCTCTGGGGAGAATAGTTGTTAACTTAATAGAATCAAGTCCTGAGATGGAGGGGGAGAAAAACAAACCAATCAAGGCTAATGGTTCCTGATGAACCTAGATTAAACACAGAGATTGGTCTGGTTTAAATATACTCAAGGGAACAGTCCTTCAGATAAGAGTATCAATTTTCACTCTGGGTCAATAGGATGAAGAGTGTGTGGTTAAAAATCAGATATTGCAAATGTATACAGCTTGAGTCAGGATGCTTGTTGGGGGGAAAAAGAACATTGGCAATTAGAAAAAACCCTGAAAGTACATGACGAATTACAATGAACATAGTCAAATAAAAAAATTATTAAAACTAACAAGACAATTTTTTAAATAGTTAAAAATAAATATTCAAAACTCAGTAACTTATATATATACATATAAATATCTTAGAAAATTCGAAAGAACTATAATTATGAACAACATAAAAATACTTATGAATAAACTTTCTTCAGAATATTTAAGATTAAAGTGAAGAAAGCTTCAGAAGTATTGAATAATATAAGCACTTGAATAAAGAGACATTACCATATATAAGTATAAATGTTGTAAAGATTTAACACATTTCTGCAAATCAATTTTTAGATTTAAAGCAAATCTAATCAAAATTCAAATTTTTTACTCACAAAATAATACCAAAATTTATCAAAACATGTATTTAAAAAGGCAAATAAATTAAATTAAGAGATTTTACTACAAGGATGTTCAATGTGGCATTGTTTAAAATAAAGAAAAATGTAATTATTGAAATAAATTAATTACACTGCATCTGAAGTTTATGATTTTGTAAGCAAGTTTTTTTATACAATAAATTGTTAGATAAGTTATAAAATGGTATGTATGTTATAATAATGATTTTTATTTTGAAAATACTCTGGAAATATAGTTATATATATTTTCACATATAGGAAAAAAAAGTCTGAAACTCTCACTGCTTCTCCCTACAGGCAGGTAAATCTCCCAAGATAGGAATGAAGAGGGCTATTTCACGATCTTGTTTGAGGAACACTCCTTGAGCAACCTCCACATTTCATGACTGGCCCCTCCCATGTATTGCTGTGTTCATGTTTTTTTCTTCAATCTGATTGTTTATAATTTTTTCAAGGCAATAATTATAACTTTTCCCACTGCTTTTACCAATATGTATGCACTTATTCATTTTATAATATCTTCTATTGCTGAGATTTTGAAGCTAGAAAGGAAAGATACAGTATGCATTTACTCTGTAATCTTGAAATAAAACTGAAGAAATTTTGGCAATGGCTGTCATGACTGACTTATATCTGTGATTACAGTGTTCATGATTGGGTGGTGGAATTGTAAAATTTTTTTCTTTTCTTCTCTTTTCTTTTTTTTTTTTTTTTTTTTTTGGATAAATCCATGCTATCCAAATTGTTCACTCTTGGCATATATTGTTTTTATAATCATAAAATATATAATATTTGTTTCTGTTTTTAATATCCCTAATAATATCTGGTAAAGTGAAAAAAAAGTATTTTTAAAATACTTTCAATTTTATTGTCTTAGGTCGCTTATAGAAAGAAAATGAACATTTTCTAGTTAGAAATACACTTAAACAAGTTTGAATTAAACCCAAGTATTTGAGACTGACTTACTGTCCACCTGAATTCCATATTGTCAGCCATCTTAAGCTGATAAAATGGAATTCAGATGGATAGTAAGTCAGTTAATATATGTAAAGGATATATTAATATATGCATAGGATATGTTTTCAGCTCTTAGAAAAAAAATTCACAGAGATTGTATTAACTGAACACAGTATTAAAGGATAATCTCTCTGGGAATAAACACTGTGCCAAATGCATTTTGATACCCTTCATTGCAGCTAGCAGAGGGCGTTACACAAGTACACAATGAAATGCACAAGTAGTTAAGACTGACTTAAGATTCACTTCAGCCTCATTTTATCAACCAAATCCTAGTTTGATATATTTAGAGGATAGGTTTTTAATTCTCTAAAAATGTTTTAAAGATGTCTGAAAAGTATTCCATATCATTATGTTGAAAATAAAAAAAATAGGGACTCTCTGGTTTATTATCTTAACAAGTAGCATCCAGTAACAACATGCTCTGTGAGGATATACATATGCTTCCATGAATGATCACATACTTGAGATCTGACTGAATACATTATTTGACTTTTTATTTTAGGAATATTTTCCTATCATCATTTCAGAAAGGAGAATGACCTTGACCTCACAAGCATAGAGCATCAAGTAGAACTGACTAGCATGTAGTGCTATAGTCTTTTTACATATTGAAAAGATACGCACATTTTTTTAGGCCCCCAAGAGGGGTCAAAATAAATGTGGCAAGCTGGTTATTGGCCTCAGATTAGAGTCATGTCTTCCCAAAAGGCATTCAAACTAGACCATTAAGAAAAATGGGTTACTGGGACAAAAATTATCATAAGATGATATATACCTCCATAGGATTCCAAGGGACTTCTGTGTTCTATTCGGGCTCTGAAATATGCAATAGGAATGAACTAGAACCTGTAACTGTCCTCCATTTATTTGGTTGAACTGAGTTTACTAAAAAAAAAAAAAAAAAAAAAAAAAAAAAAAGGTTTATATCAGCTGAAAATATATACATTTTACATAGACTTTCAGCAAGTATGAGGCGAAAAAAATCTAATTTGACTTGGCTGCTGATTGATTTCCTAAAGTCCCATTGCTTTTGATTTATCAGTGATGACATACTTCCCCACAGTCAATGTGCATCTCTTAATTTGTTTGCAGGAAAGTTGGCCTCTTTTGCCTTCTCATATCACGCTTTGTAATCAATGGCTATGTTCTAAATAGAATTCAGAAATGTCTTTAGAAATCGAGGGCAGTTTCAATAAATTATTTTTAGCCTGCTCTCCCTCTAAGAACTTATTACTACCATAGTATAGCAGTGAATTACTTTTTTTCCATACATCTGCAAACCAACACACATTCTACTACAATGGGCCAGGATTTACAGAGCAGCCACATGCTATGAATAGATTTTGTTCAATAAAATCTATTCCGAATTCACTTCTCAAAAACATGCCATATTTACATGATTGTTGTGATATTTCAAAACATAGAAATTAACACTTCAGTCACTTGGCCTATTAAGTAAATTGTCAATATCTGCATGTGGAACAAAGTCTTAATTTTTAGGAAACTAAGAAACTTCTAATACTATTTAAAGATCCAGGATAAGTAAGATGCTCAGGTTTGGGATTTAGTAATAATTACACCTTAGACTAAGCTATTCACTTATATTTTAGTGATTGTTGTTCCACAAAATAGTTTATCTTTCTCAGAGACTAGTTAGTTCATCACACTATCATTTTATTTGAAGTACTATATGTTCACACGATTTCAGTTACCACTGGTGAGATAAACCTCAGAAGCAAATGACCTGTGCAAGCTCATCTGAGTATAGATTTCTGAACTTGAATACTGCATCTTAAGAAGTCATCATCACTGATTTGTCTATTCTACAAAAACTTACACCTATAAACAACAAATCCCACAACCTTAAAATCCTACAGTAAATGTGGAAGGAGATTCTACATTAATGTTTAGCAACAATACATTCAAATAGCTAATTCATTTGGACAAAAGACACAAGTGAAGAAACAATCAAAGTCAAAAGCAGAATGAAGATACTACCAGAACTGTTATCAAAGTTGTGGTTCAACGGTATCAATAGGGTCACTTAAGTTAGGTCATAGACACTTAAGTTAGGTCATAGAGTTCGCTAAGACTGAGGCTAAGCTATAAAGCTGGTACTGATGACATACATTTATGGTTCATTCACTGGCTGACAAACCCAGTGCTATCTATGCACCACTGCTGATCCAGGCACTGTTCTTAGAGGTGGGATACAGTAGTGAGAAACATAGACAAAGTCTTTCTTCTCATGCTATCATGAGGCTTCCATTTTAGATGAAGCAAAGGAGGGGGTAACTCCTCAATAGATGGATGGATGGATAGATAGATAGATAGATAGATAGATAGATAGATAGATAGATGGATAAATTTAAGGTAGTGATAAGTGCTATGGGGAAAAAGAGGAAAAATGAATGTATCACATTCTCAAACAACATATTGTACCACATCTCTTGGAAATATACTTTAAAACAGCTTCAGTAAACATTGTTAGAATCAAAAAACAAGAAAACAACTTTTCAGGAGATAATTCATATACATACTTATGCAAGTAACTTCTCTGAACTTATTAGTGGCAGGATTAGTGTAAGATCTAGCATTTTCTTAATTCTAGAGCTGTGCTTAGATGTATGTCTTAGCTTTCAGCTTTCATTAGCCATAGGCTGCATTTAACTTTAAGGATTATAGTATTACCTTAAGAAGAGTATTAGAATAAAATTCAGTAAATGAGGATTCTAGAGATTCAGGAGATCATGAGCTAATGTTAATCTCTTTGTGTTGGTTTTCTCCAATGCAACTAACAAATGTGGCTAAGTTTTTTCAAATAAATATAAAGCAATATTTGAGAATTGTTATCTGATTTAATTCCTAACGTACCAACTACTGTGACAAGCATGGAAATGCATCAAGGAAGACAAACACTAAATCATTCATCATACATGTTAGAAAAGTGGAGACCTACCCATTTTTTGGAGAAGATAAGCCACGATAATATTTGAGCATATACTCAAAGGGTGAACATACATTAGTGCATACATTAAGTAGCATACTTGAATTCTTTGAGGTTCCCTTGAAGAACGGCAATGAGTAGTTGTATAACAACAGTAGTGAAAGTCATATTATTATAATTTTATGTAGAAGATATAGAATAAGCCCCAAATCCCAAATAAATAATATATACAAAAATAAATAAAGTTTTGGTAATTTGCTCCTCACTACTTCCCTGAATAAAATGTATCCCAACCTATTAAAACTTTAGCACATGGCTAAATTGTACAGGTATTTTCAAATGAGTTAATAGCCCTTTCCCTGTTTCCTGCTTTGCTTCTCATTTTTTATATTCTTCATTCTCTCTTTTCAGTACAAACAATCGCACTAGTTACTAAGCAGCATAGTCAAGATAAAGTGGCCCCTGAAATTATTCATCTTGCACTGAAGTCATTGAGAACAGAATGAATACATTGTAAACAGTTTACACCCAAGAAGCCATCTGGTTATAACAGAAAAGGTGAAACATTAATTTCTCTATGACTTTGCTTTAAAATCAAATTTTTATAAATTGTATAAGATTGATCACTATAGTAAAAATACCCTTTCATTTGACTTAAATATCAAGTTTTGGTGATGAATCCTTATACACATATTATACTGACAGAACAAAGAAATAAGATTTCCAGGGTTCACAATGCCTACATCAATTTTCCATTAAAAGCTTCAGAATTTAGCTGATCTCATTTAGTAATAACTTAATTAGTGAAGGTAAGGAAATAACGTGCATCAATCTATTATCTTTTTTATATAAATTATATAATGAAATTCATTTACAGCCGTAAGAATACAGGTTATAAATGACTCTGATAATGTGTTAACACACTAGAAACCCAATTGAACCTGTAAGTACATATTTCTTCACAGAAATTGCTCAAAATCCATTCATCAAATTGTTTCATCTAAATTTATTTCCCACTAGTAAGGAGAAAAGGGGAGCGAAGAAGAAAGATGAGAGACGTAGGAACGAAGGAATTCCTGATGTTATAGTCCTGTGCCAAACTTTAGGCTTTTCAAATATCTAACAGAAAAGGAAAATCATTTAGTATGTTGTCATATTAAACACAACGAATGATGGCTCTTGCTCACAGTTTCAGTTAAATGCTAAGAAATACAATTCATGACCTTATTTTTTTTGTTCTTCTACAAGAGCTACAAAGGGCCATTTCAAAATGATTGTTCACTTTAAAGCTTGGTATTTTTCCTCTTACCTTTCTTATTTGCATTTATGTTTCGGAATAAGAATTTTATGATACAAAATCTTCAATATGCATCTGATGGTCTTTTGAATTTTCCCCAATAAAAACTGACCTATCTCCGAAAAAAATAAAAGGGGGCCAGTTTATCAGGCCATATGCCACAATTATTTTATCTTCTCAAAATTAATCTTTTTTGTCATAAAGTCACAAGACTACTGTTTCTATATATTCTGAAATAACTTCTACTGCATACCTCCTTAAATATTTTACTTTTTGCAGGAGTAGAGAGAAGAAGAGAAGGAATAATAGAAACACTGTGAAATTCTAAGTCAAAGACAGATGTTTTGTTGTTGTTGTTTTGGTTGGTGTGACGTTTAACAAGTCCAGGAAAACTGACGAGCTCTCCTTCAAGAGAACATCCTACTAAGTAGCCACAGAGAACGTCTCCCCGATGTCCCTCAAGGAGAACAATTGTCTCTCTTGGCCAAGTGTCTGTATATAGGACAAAGGGCCTACCTCAATGTTCAAATTGTTTGAAATATGCGTTAATATTCATGTAAAATTTTCATTTTACTTATTTAGATAAATACCAACTTATTTTCATTTATTAGAAATTCCTGCCTGGGCACTGTGCCTCATGCCTGTAAACCCAGCACTTTGGGAGGCTGAGGCAGGTGGATCATCTGAGGTCAGGTGTTCCAGACCACCCTGGGTAACATGATGAAACTCTGTCTCTACTAAAAATATAAAAATTAGCTGGGTGTAGTATCAGGTGCCTGTAATCTCAGCTACTCAGGAGGCTGAGGCAGGAGAATCACTTGAACCCAGGAAGTGGAGGTTGCAGTGAGCTGAGATTGCACCATTGCACTCCAGCCTGGGTGACAAGAATGAAACTCCTTCTCAAACAAACAACAAAAAAATTCCCAAACCTTTGGGTAATATTGCAGCCCCACACTACCACATGCTCCCAGAGGGATCCATAACCAAGTCAGAGATGCATAAACAAAGGTGACTTTCTGGATGAAACATACCAGCTTATAGAAAATTATTAAATGCATGCTATAATTGACCTTAAGAGGTTATATAGTCAAACCACAGTTTCTAGGTAAGGTTATATTTGGTATAAACGTAAAAATCTACTTTCTATTTGAAAATCTCCAGAAGGGAGATAACATATCTGAGTATGTTTTAAATTACAGTACTCAAGAAAGTATCAAATCTAAAAATTCCCTTTCTTAATGAAAAGTCATCTATTCCTTTCCACCCTAGGTTTCAAGGAAGTACAGCTATTAACTATCACTACATCATCATTATTATCTTTTTTCTTTAATATTAGAAGCTCAAAAAAGTTACGTTTTATTAAGAAAAGCTGATTTTTACTCAGAACTGTGTAAGATCTGTGAAATGATAATAGCAGCAAAAATGGCAACAGATTTTAAACAACATTACAATACCTCTGCAAGCTCAGAGGGACAGAGAAACTAAGGCATTGTCCCATCCAAGGTCATGCAGAATTAAAAAAAGAAAAAAATGAGTCAATAGGAAGCCAATCCAGGACTTTCCATCTCCTGTTCTTACTGCTTCAGTAGTCTCACCATCATTAAAGTTCTTTTTCATTCAGGTTAGACACAGCCCTATGGGATTCATTCCCCCTTGTGTGTGTTGCTTGGCTGAGCCATACATTTCTATTGGCCCTATTGATTAGGCATCTGCTTCCTCTGTGAGGATAGTTTGCTCTTGTGGAACTGTGTTTAGCAGCTGTTACAGTTCAGATGAGTGTTGACAGGATGAAAATTAAATTAACACCCAATAACATTTTAACACCTGGTCCAACAACTGCAATATCATTGAATTTCACCTTTTCAAAATTGCTTCGGGAGTTAATTCATCCTTACTTTGACTTTGACCTGAGGAGACATTCCTGTAATTTTGCCACAAAAGACTCTCTCCTGACTGTTCATTTATAATTTCCATGAACCTCCCTCTGATCCATGTTTAGTGACTGCACGGCCAGTCTTTGGAAAATATACAGAAGAAATACCCTATTGGAAGAGTTGCCACCCTCTTGATTACAGCTAAAGAATGAGCACAAAAACATTAACTGAAAAGAAGTTGTGTTTCGCTGTAACGTAAGCCAGACTGATGGGCAACTAACCATCTTACCAGGGAAAACGAAGTCAAAAAGAATCCAGGTTTCACACTCTTGTGACTTCCTAAGCCTTGATTGCCTTGTGAATAATGTTGGAAGGAGGATGTAAAGCACTGTCTTAGCCAGTGGACTCTGAAGTCAGTCTGCCTTTTTGAAAACTTCACCTTGGCTGCTCCCTAAGCATATGACATTGTGTAAAATACTTCAATCCTTAAGCCTCATTTCCTCATAAAATGCAACTAACAATGGTGTCTATTAAGCAGAATTATTTTGATGATTATACATCCATGTAAAATTCTTAAAGTGATAGTGCCTGACACAGCCTGACACGTTGTAAGTAAGCCTAAGTAACCACATTATTTCACAGTCTCCCTGAACTGACAGGCAGCTTTGAGAACTTCTAATCTTGCCCTCTCATTTTACATTAAGCAAGCACAAGGGGGTTCAGCAATTTCTCAAGGATGTTTACTTTTGTAGTCAGAGCTGAGAAACAAAACCAGGTTTCCTCATCATAACTTTCATTTTCTTTTTGTAAGACTGCCAACTTCTATTATAATAGGCTATTTATTTGGAAAAGATTCTGTGTCCATGCTACGTAATTTATCCACTTAAGCTCCTTTTGTATTTCTCTTTCTCCTCTGGAAGATGGAAATGGTGTTATTTGCTATTGGCCGGAGCTATTAAGAGGCATAGATAATAAAAATACCATGCTATCATTTGCTGTTTAGAATTCCTATCAGATGCTAGATGCCCTGTCAAAGAAAAATATAACACAGTACCTAACTTACAAGAAGGCAAGGAAAAAATGTTATCACACTACCACATAAAAAATACAGTCTATTAACAATTGTTAGAAAATGATCCATTTTGTGGATTTTCTGGGATCATTATGTCTTTTCTTATTTTCATTGCCTTCAATTTTATTGCTAATTATATTTGTACAGAAAGAGGACTAGCATTTTTTAATTTGGGTAGTGTTGCACATATTAACAATTATTTTGGCAAATGTTTTGTATTTCTAGAGATTGATATTTTAAGCTGTAATGAGATTTTAGGATTAACTGCAAATTGTATTTATCTATTTTTCCCACCTGCTTTTTCCCCAACCAAAAGTAATACAGACTCAAGAGTTTTTCTCTTTGTTTTATGATAGATTATCAGTTCCCCCAACCTTTTTTGCTTTTCATCCTAAATGAATGGTAGTGATAAAATAAGCACAATTTGAAAGACACAATTTGGCAGTGATAATCACTTTCACAAGTGATACTTTAAAAAAATAATTTTAATTATTTTAAATAAAACATCCCAATCCTTTATTATTAAACTTCAAAATTCAATGTAAGCATTAGTTTCTCTGAAAAATGCATTTTGTAAAATGAAGTATAATTTCATGAAAAAAAGGTAGATGGGAGGGGTGTGTGAGGATTCTAACTAGTCTAACTTGCTAGTATGAGAAAAACAGTTCTCTAGAAGTACAAATCAAATGGTGGGAAGTACTGAATGTTTTCAAAATGTTATATAATTGTTTAATGGCCTCACTCTCCTAAATGGTTCCCTGTGTCCCCTCAGGCAAATAAAGCCTTCATTACCCTAACTGTAGAAGGGATCTAATCACCCTGGAGAGAATATGCATATAATTTGAAATATATAAGCATTAATGATAATATGCTCAGCAACAGGTATATCACTGATTCCATCTATATTTCCCACATAAAGGTACATGTATCCAGAGAAAGGTGTATTTTTCACTAAACATAGTAAGACCGACAACAGTTTTAAAATATTTCTAGCTATCTAAGCATGCATTTAAAACAGGAAGAAAAGTTATGATTCTCAGAGTTTCATAGATTGATAGTATCTTTTATCAATCCTTTGCTGAACTAATTACTAAGCATCCAAAGGTATTCCTACTAAAACTAATGTACTCACACAATGATCAGGATTAATATTTTAGTGTTGAATGGAGAAAAGATAATCTTTACAGACCTAAAATATGTTTGAGCATTTTTAAGAGCCTTGGCAGCCAGTGACACTTTACTTTTGAATATTTTAATTATTCTTTACTACAGTAAGATATAGTCATCTGGGGAAAAGGTATTGTTTTCCCAGAAGAAAGAGAAGCAAAACAAAAAAAAAAAAAAAAAGGAAAGAAATCAGGAAAACTCATCTATGTCATTGTCAATATATAGGCTAAACAAGTAATAATTTATAAAATCATAGAACTGGAAGAAATCTTAATATTCCATTCAGTCCACATTCATGCCTTCTGGAAGTAAGCAGAAAATAAGAAAAAAAGGGAAAAACAACTATAGACTCTTGAATAAAAAACAGCAGCTTGACCAAGCACGGTGGCTTATGCCTGTAATCCTACCACTTTGAGAGGCCAAGGTGGTGGATCACCTGAGGTAGGGAGTTTGAGAGCAGCCTGGCCAACACGGTAAAACCTCATCTCTACTAAAAATACAAAAATTAGCCAAATGTGGTGGTGGACGCCTGTAATCTCAGCTACTCAGGACGCTGAGGCAGGAGAATCACTTGAACACGGGAAGTAAGGCTGCAGTGAGCCAAGATCACACCACTGCACGCCAGCTTGGGCAACAGAGTGAGACTCTGTCTCATACAAAACAAAACAAAAAACCTAGTGGCTCATCACCCTCTGATACTATTTTAAAATATTCACGTTAATTTTGGCAATCAAAGCAGGTAGAGCTCCTTTTTTGCCGCTCCATCAGACATAAAATTAACCGTAATAGTAATAATAAATTAATTAAAATACCACAGAATCCCACCCTAGAATACTGGGATCATCTGATAGGAACATTTTATTTTAAGATAAGATGGCCATGCTTATAAATTGTGGCATGTATTCCCCATGACCACACAGATAGAAAAAACAGGATCCAAATGGAGGGACATTACCTGCCATGCCAACATCTGTTTTAGAACACCAAGATGATAGTCAAGTTTACTCTATTATTTGTTGTTTACATTTAAGTGGTAGAAGAAGCTAACAGTAATCTGAAAATTCTAGAATTTTTAGTTTATTTGCCAAAGGGAATCACAATCTCAGCCTCTAGGGCATCTCAGATGTGGCACATAAGTCATTTATTTTGATGTCTACCAGCCTGCTCTTCCAGCACTCTGACCTGCTACAGATGACTGCTAATAACTATATCCAAGTCAAAAAAATTTTGGAAGGGAAAGTTCAAATGTATAGAATTTGGTACCAGTATATATTAGCAGGAAAATTACACATGTATATATCTGGTGGAAAATTTAAAAAATATTCTTTATTACAGATATAAATAGCTAATGTACTATTCGACAAAACTTATGGTCATTATTGAAGTTCTTTAGATCTATTCTAAGGGTATTCTATAAGATGGATAAGATTCATAATCTCTGTTTTAATATTGCTTTGCCAACATCGCAATAGGTTTTTTTTTCTGATTTTCTGATTTTTCTGATTTTAATACAAACCACTATTAAGAAAAGAAACAAGTCAACAAATAAATATGTCTCTCATAGTAACTGGAATTCATTCTCTCTACCACAGATCACCAAGAATGCAAAGTGTATTTCATCTGCATGAGAGTTTAGGCTAGGAGTACCAAGAATATAATGTATGACCTAAGAACTCTGAGGTGAGAATGTCCTTAAAAAGTCTTGACAGATACACATAATCAAGATATCATGATGCTGTGGCATACCATACCCACATCCATCTGAAACAACCTGTAGAAGGAAAAAAACAGTGACAGAGTCATTCTTTGTCTGATATGTTATTCATTGTATCATCACCAAATGTTAAGTAAATAAGAAAGCAGATTTTAACCAGGGAAGAAAGAGTCTCTTATCTAGAGATTTTTATTTAAAGTTTTATTACAAACTGGGAAAAAGAAATATAATTATATTTGCCTTCAGAGAGGGATCAGGCTTAATACATTTATACAAATGTAGCCTTCCTAAAAAAAATAGATATTTAAGTTTTGGTTCCTAGGAGTTCCTAAAACTGAGGATAAAGGGAAATTACCTTTGGAATCAGTTATATACCCAGAATGAGCTTCAAGACGAACTAAGGGAATAGGAAGAAAAAACAAATAGAATCTATCACAGAAATTATATTAAGTTTATATAACTATAACATTGTCATCTAATGAAAAAATTTAAGAATTGAAATGTATTTTATTTATCTTAGTGACTATATTTTAAATATATAATTATTCAAAATATTTCCCATCTGAACTATTAGTATTTTGTAGAAAGAATGAGTTTCCAAATATTTAAAAAACAATCCCATTCTTAATAAGCTCACAAATCATACTATAATTATTGCAAAAAGTTAATAGATAAATGTAGGCTAGTAACCTACTTTTACAGAAATAACAAATGTAAGCTCAAATAGTCTCCATATAACAATAAAGACTGTTCCATAATTGAAACTCAAATGCTTGTATTTACAAACACATGCAGTGAATGTTGATTAGGAACTTTGAGTGTATTTAAGCTGTAATGAGGGCTAATGCATTTAAGACTTGTCCTGGACAGGGCCAGAAGGTAGTATCAAAAATTCAACAGCACAATTCCATGGCGGCAACAAAGATGGAGTTTCATCATTCATGGAGAATGCTCATAGATTTAGTCATTATTGTTATGTACCTAGATGTTGACTCTTTTCTTAAAGCTCTCTAAGTAGTCCATTTCTAACTTGTGTTCTACTACGATTTTATCTCAGAATCTACATGCCAGATATAGGTGATGGGGAGGAAGGCAGCAAATCACACTGCCATGTGTGTACCTATGCAACAATCTTGCATGTTCTTCTCATGTACACCCAAACCTAAAATGCAATAAAAAATATATTTAAAAAAATTCTTAGCGAAATAACTTCACTTCTCTGTATTTATTTAATTTCTCTCACTCCTGTTCTCAGGTGAGGTGATAATCCCATGTTCATCATCTTCAAAACAATTTATTTTTTTTGAAATGAAGACTCAATGTGTCACCTAGGCTGGAGTGCAGTATCATGATCTCAGCTCACTGCAACCTCCACCTCCCAGGTTCAAGTGATTCTCCTGCCTCAGCGTCCTGAGTAGCTGGGGTCATAGGCACCAGTCACCATGTCCAGCTAATTTTTCTATTTTTGGTAGAGACAGGGTTTCACCAATTTTTAAAGTATTTATTTAGGTCATCTGAAAAGCAGACAGCAAGATGGGAGCAGACTTTCAAGAGACTTTGCAGTTGGAAACAACAGCAAAGAATAAAGGGGAGGAAGCAGAAGCAGGCAGAGAAATCCTTCAGACAGCAATGCAGATGTGATGTTTTTGACGAGAAAGAGAAAGAAGGAGAACTGGGCAGGTAGAGTCTAAGACTACAGTACAGCTCTAAGAAAAGCTCAGCCAGAAAACTAGGAGTTCCCAGACCAAACTTTCCTAGTAGAGAAGTCCAATGTCTTATCAGAGTGGGCCACCATCAATATTCTTACCATACTTGATCATTGGCTGGGGCATCCATGGGTAGCATGGCTTCATAATAGCTGAATTAATGGTGCTGGATCCAGAGGGGTGGTGGTGGTGGCTGGATGTTTCATTTTGCTTTCAACAGCAGAGCTCAATGGTGCATTTCTATGTCTGCCTTGGTAGTTTTGGACTCTTCTTGCATCTCTATGAGAATTGTAACCTGGAATATGAAGACACTTTGTAAATGCCCAAAAGTGAGGCAAGAATCTGTATATCAACATACCTGCAACTGGAGATAGAAATTCTATCAGTGTCACAGTGATAAAGGACTCAAACAGACACAATTGCCTTCTGACAAACTGTAGTTAGAATAATACAGCTCTTTATTCACATGAAGAATTAGAAAAATCCCAGACTTTATTCTCCTTTAATAAGGATGTCTCTGTATTTTTCTCATGATTGATGACACATACGTTGGAATACGTTTTTCAGTAAGGGTAACATCCTTCTTCAGAATACGCATATGTAAGAACTCCTTTCGATCGCCTTTGCAGATACACACTAACTTGACTGAGAGGAGATAAAGGAATTGCAGTTTAGTCAACCATACTGTTCCATAAGGTGAGGCACACTTCTCCCCCATCCTTCCACCACCTGCGTAATTCTTAACAGACCAAGGTAGAACTGCAGCTATTGCCAAGTGTGAAGGGACGTGGGATTCGAGGATGAGACACTCCAAAGTCACTGAGGAACAACCAGAGAAATGAACTCAACTACATAGAAACTGGTAGTTACTTGAACTTTTTTTTTATCATACATCATTTTACTCTCTTATTTTAAGAGGTTAGGAGGATAAAAATCATACAACATGGACTCCTTTGGAAATTGAGTTACTAGATGTGAATTAGCTGCATTCACATGGCATTTAGTGGCAGTGGTGGCTAGCAAGCAAGTTTTGACAGGAATATTTTTGCTTCACACTGGCTGAATGCTCTGCTCCCTTGTAATTAACCATCAGTATATGTGGTGGCAGTCGAAGTAGACCTGGAAACAGGAGGGTTCTTTAGGTTTATTAGACAGTCCTCTAAACCAATGAAGATTTTTTTACTTCATTGAAGTAAAATAAAAAAAATCTCACTTTCCAGATTCTATTATACTTATGGAGGCAAGAGTAAATAGCATTAAATCAATGCTGTAATATATCAAACAGCTTGTAGAAGCAGTGAACTGGATTACTGAGAACAAACATGGAAATAGAATAATACCTAACTAAAGCACAATATCATTTAGGTAAAGAGAAGGGCATCATCACACACACAGACAAAAAAAATACATGAATATCTACAACATAATGGGGGCATCTAAGATTTAAAAATATCTACAGTATTAAAGGCACCACCAGCAGTGATTTGTAAACTGTCTCATGACGTCTGCCCACATGCTTCTTCCATGAAGCCTTGCCAAGTCCTGGCTCCATCTTGGAAACTATCTGACCTTCACTCCAAGGGGAACTTTGGCTGTTTTCTCTTGTCCCATCTTCTGTCCTTGACCTGTAGACTCACTTCTATTGATTATTTAATTCATTAATTAGATGTAAAATTAGCTATTGCACCACTCTGTTTAGTTGGCGTGTATAGCTTTGGAAAGTCTTCCAACTAAAAGATAGTTTATATTATTTTTAATTTGTGACCTATGATAACAGTAATAATTTCTTCTAGAAGTTAGGCATCACGTCTTTGGTGAGGAAAGTGACTTTCTACGGCAACATGGTTTCTATAGGAACATTAATTTAAACTGTACCTTTCAAAGCATCTTTTCCTGAATATGAATTCTCATAAATACAATGCACATCCACAGATTTTTTGAGGGCTAAAACTTAAATTTTATGTATTTGTTCATCTTTCTCTACTTATTTTATCAGGATACAGACTGAGGATATTTATGAGGGTTCACATCATATGTTTATATCTTTGCAAAGCATTTTTTCTTAATAATGACTTAAGATTTCCCTGAATGTATTTTTAGGAGTCAGATGTATAAACAATTATATGCAAATAGTTTAGCTAAAATAACCCAATTACAAAAGAAAATTTTCCTATCTCAAAAGCAAACAAATAATAGTCATGACAACATATATTATTTCTGTCATTCATTTACTTTAATAGTCAAAAAATAACAACACTTCAAATTCTTGCTCTGCCAAGTTTTGATGAGATTACTCTATTTTTCTTGACAGAAGACATATGAAAAATTCTTACTGAACTTATAGCTAAGTGAAAATCCAGGAAAAGCTGGATATGTCAGCCAATGAGGGTGACATCACTCATTGTGAATGTTCAAGTTTAGTAATAAATCCTCTCTTCAATGCACAAAATATTACTCACTGCAATGCGACTCTTCCTCTGCTTCCAGTTTAGGTCAGACATGTGTAAACTTCTTGCTAGCATTTTAATTTAACATTAAGAAATGTCTTCCAGATATTATTAAGAAAATGTAATGGTACAGAAAATGAAAGTTTGAACAATAAATATTTGCTTTCATTTGCTTTGATGAACAAATGGAAAACATAAATTTAAGAATACATAAAATCTACAAGATTTACTTCTCTGTGCAGGCAGATACACAATTGGTTACCTTGCAAAACTGAGTTGCATGTTGGTGGTGCCACCCTCTATTATGCTATAATAACCTACTGTAAGTCTATATCATTGCCTAGATATCAGTATAGTCTCTCACGTAACAAAAAATGTTTATGGATGATAACATCAAGACAGTTACATTTATCGAGTCAAGTAAAGTCTTATGAATAATATTTTAAAAATAAATATAATTTGTTACCCCAGGAAATAGATGTGTCAAGTCTTCTATTTTGCAGGACATGGGATTAATATTCATTTCAGTTGGTAAGCTTCAGAGACAAACTATGTTTTCATCAATACTTTCCTTAATTAACTCTCATACATGCTGTCTGTGTATTCAGATGGACTCTGTAGTGTTATCCTGTAAATTGACCGAAGAGGACAATTGATTGAGACTCTCAGAAGCAAGCTTCCTTGAGACAAAAGAATTTATAGATGAGGAAGACAAAAAGGCCTAACATATTCCAGATATTTTAGCACAGATTCAAATCAAAAGTGGATAATCATTTAAAAATGATTACTGGGATTCATCAAGGAGTGTATTTTTGTACATACCTCCAACGAGTATATTTTTGTACATACATACAGCATTTACAGCCAAATTTCAGTGAAGATTTGTCTAGCCCAGCTTTCTTTTCTTTTTTTCCCTATTTGCTCTTTGTTTCTTTGTAATTCTTGCCACAAAATTTAAACTGCTGTCTTAAAGTTTAACAATAACATAGTCATCAATTCAAATATATATTTTAACTTTTCTCCTCCATAACCTGAGAGCTACTATGGGAGAGTCTCCTTCCAATTATGGTTGCCTGACCCTGTCCCTTTCTGTTCTTCTCTGACTTCTACCACCATTTCTTCTCTGTCTTTTCTCTTGGCTTCTTTTCCTCAGTCTATGTGTCTTCACCCCATTCCCCTATCTCCTCCTTTCTGTTATTGCTGTTCTTCTCCAGCTCCCGCTTACTGAATATTAAATATTTAGTAGCTTTAAATATTATTTCTCACCAGGTGCGGTGGTTCATTCCTGTAATCCCAGCACTTTGGAAGGCTGAGGTGGGCAGATCACCTCAGTTCAGGAGTTCAAGACCAGCCTGGCCAGCCTGGCCAGCCTAGCCAACATGGTGAAATCACGTCTCTACTGAAAATACAAATAATTAGCTGTGCATGGTGGTGGATGCCTATAATCCTAGCTACTCGAGAGGCTGAGGCAGGAGAATCACTTGAACCTGGAAGGCAGAGCTTGCAGTGAACCAAGATTGCATCACTACACTCCAGCCTGGGCAACAATAGCAAAACTCTGTTTAAAAAAAAAAAAAAAAATTATATAAGGCCCACCAGCAAGTCTACATTCATCACTTTACTCCTTCATTCTCACTTCTAATTACCTATTTGTTTAATCTATTTTGAGACCATAACAGAATCTCAAAGGTCATATTCACAAAGTTGAACTTCCCAATTTCCTAGTTAAAATGAATTATGCTATTTAGTTCTCTATTTCAGTTAATGGCTTGGGCATTTTCTCTAATCATCCAAGGTTTCAACTTAAGAGTTTTAAGATAATTATAGCTCACTGCAACCTTGAACCCCTGGGCCCAAGCGATACTACTGCCTCAGCTTTCCAAGTAGCTGCGATCACAGGTGCACACCATAGTGCCTGGCTAAGTTTTTTATTTTTGATAGAGATGGTGTTTCATTATGGTGTCCAGCTGGTCTCAACTGCTGGGTTCAAGTTATACTCCAACTTAAGCCTTCCAAAGGTATTGGAATTGAGTGCTTGAGCCACCATACCCAGCCTTTTCTTCTTCTTCTTTTTTTTTTTTTTTTAACTTGATAGACCTTTCCTCCATCAATATAGTCAGTTGGGAGGCCATGTTGATATTCCCACTACAGTATTTAACATCCATTCCATATACTCCAATTCACTGTTACTGCCATCATTATCTTCTTCCCATTATTCTGTATTAAGTTTTGTCAACATTGATATAAATAGTTCACATTTATTAGAGTATTCTCTATAAAACCTTTTCAAAACTCTTCTTGATCCTGGCTTTCTCCTTTTGAACACATAACTTAAACAGGTTAATCTTCTCTTATTTTCCAATATTTTAAAGATGAAACAAAAGCATTTAAATGGGCCAGGCATGGTGACTCATGCTTGTAATCCCAGCAACTCTGGAGGCTGAGACTGGAGGATCAGGAGTTCAAGGCTGCAGTGAGCTAAGATCACACCACTGTACTACAGCCTGGGCAAAAGAATGAGACCCCCATCTCTAAAAAGAAAAAAAAAAAACCTTTAAAATGGAACTACGATTGTCATCTCTAGGAGCAATACTTAGTCATGCAAAACTGGAATTAGTTTAGGGTTAAAAATAGCTTCATAGTAAAAAGCTTTTATCATGTTGCATCTAACTTGAAAGTTTATCCCCCTACATTCAGTCTTTCATTCATTCAGCCATTTAATCATCAAATATTTGTTGAGTACTTCCGATATGTCAAGCACTGTTTTAGACATTGGGAATATACTACTAAGCAAAATAGACAACCTGCTTGAACTAATTATCTTTATACTCTAGGAGTAGTGAGGGAGAAAACAAAAAATAAGTAACATAAAAATTACCTACAAAACTCTGTGTGCCACCATAGTCCAATATAGATAGGAAAGAAATGGGGTCCAAAATGACAAATACCACAAGGCTTAGAGACAAACTGATTTCTTGTTAACAGCAGGAATCATAGAGGCCACACACTGAATGACAAAAACACTTTTTTAGTTTCAGCATTACACAGCATGCCACAGCAGAACACAAGTTGAAGCAATAGCTAGAGCTATAAAAACAGAGCCTGTACTTGAGGTGCAAGCTTTGTGCAATTACAAAGTGAAAGACTAGTAGTTCTCCGCTGCTAGTATGAAAGTTACTGTTCTAGATATCACCTAGTGCAGGGCCACACTCTATTAGAATAACTTTTCCTTTGATCACACCTATTTGACATTTCCTCCAATTTTTTAGTGAGTATATTAGGTTTCTCCAGAGAAACAGAACGAATAGAAAATATATAGATGTGTAGATATATAGATACACGACTTAATTAAAAGGAATTTTCTTATGCAGTTATGGAAGTTGACAAGTCCCAAGATGTGCAATTAGCAATCAGCAAGCTGGAGACCCAGGAGAGTTGAATATATAGTCCCAGGTTCAAGACCTAAAAAAAACTGAAGTCCCAGCTCAAAGGCAGTTAAAAGGAGTTCCCCCTTACTCATAAAAGGGCCAACATTTTGTTCTAGTCACACCTTCAACTGGTAGATAATACTGACGCACATTAGGGAGGGCAACCTGCTTTACTCAGTCTACCTATTCAAATGCTAATCACATCCAGAAGCATTCTTACAGACACACCCAGAATAATGTTTGACCAAATGTATGGGCACCAATACCTCCTTCTCTCTCTTTCTCTTTCTTCGTTATGTATGTACATATGTTTGTACATATGTATGTATCTATCTATCTATTGTCTGTCATTCTGACCAAAATCATAGATTCGGACATTACCAATTAACACTATTGTCTTTGTAAACCATATATTAATAGAACACCTTATCCTACTATTAATATTCAATAATGAGACAAAGTAGACCATAGCCTGGAATTGTCCAGAATGAGCAGCAGAAATAAATCGTGCCTCCTATATTGACTTTCAAGGCTGCTTTTCTTGCCAATTGGTACATTTTCTTATATATCATTTTGTTAGTGGTGGCAGAGATCAGAGTTACCCTGAGTTACGGGCAGCATATCTGTGCAGGTCCACAGAAACTTCAGTCCTTGCCTCCTCAGAAGAAAGAATTCAACTGAGCGGCATAAAGCAGAAAAAGAGACTGAGGCAAGTTTCAGAGCAGGAGTGAACGTTTATTAAACAGTTTTAGAATAGTAAGGAAAGGAAAGAAAAGAAGAAAAGTACAACTTGTAAGGGGGCGAAGCAAGCAACTTGAGAAACCAAATGTCTTGGGATTTTATAACTTGACGTGCTTCCAGGATCTTGCCTCACTTCTTCCCACTTCTGAGACCTTATTGGAAAGCTGCTGATCAGTTTCAGGTGTTTTCTATCAGGAGCCTGCCTTTCCCTGGTGCTGGCTACAATCAATTATATTTTACAGAAACGGTTAACAACCACCTGACCATCACCTGATGGTCAGCACCCCTGGTGTGTGTTGGTGGGGTCCCTCTTCTGCCCTGCTCATACCTGACTAGCTATCTACTCTAAAGATTTTATTTATTCTTTAATTCACTTGTTGAAAACAAAACTCAACCTCTTTTAAACTAACCCATACCATAATGCTTGCTAGATTAGTCTTTCTAAAGCACCATCCCACCACATCATTCTGTGTGCAAACGCCTTTCATTTTTCTGAACTGATTTCAGCATAGTCTACATAAGTTATATAACCTACTGTAAAACCTTGATATAAGCTATTAACTAGTCAGGGTGAAATACTTGCTGTTCATCATTCCCATATTGCTCACTCTATTCCTTTTTTCTATGACATAACACTCAATTCCCAAATTTTACTAACTCAAAATCCTTCTTATACCTAGGACTTAATTAAAATGTTATTTCTTCCATGAAATAACATGGATTGTTCCCTATTTAAAAAAATCTTACTTTACATAAAATAATTTCTCTATACTCTGCACATGCAGCAATCTCTCTTTGAATCAGCCTTCTAATGTTGGATACCCCAGTATTTAATCCCTGATAAATCTTCTTCTTTATCTGCACACACTTCTTTGATGAGTTTGTCCAACCTAATAGCCTTAAACATGTATTTGCAACATCTCATAAAGTAGATTTATGCGACCCAGTCTCCTCTTCTTTGTTCCAGACCTATGGTACCAACTGCATACTTTATATCTCCTCCAGAATGTGTAATAAACCTTTCAAACATAACCTGTTCAAAACTGAACTCCTGATCTTCCATCCACAAATGCTATTCCCTCTCTCGAGTGATAATAACATTCTTGCAGTTACTCATGCCAAAAACTTGAGGTAACCTTTTATTTACCTTCCTTTCCCTCAAAAACCCTATTCAATCCATGAGAAAATCTTTTTGAGTCTACCTTCAAACTTTATCCAGAATCAAACTGCTTCTCAGTAATTTCACAACTATCACTTGATTTTATCCATCATTATCTGCTTACGTGGATTTCTGCAACATCCTTCTAACTACTCGCTAAGATTTTATTCTTACCATTCATCATACAGCAGCCAATAGTCTACAAAGACCTGCACAATCCGTCATTCCCACTGCCTGTTTCACCTTGTGGTTTTCCCTTTCTGCCTGATTCACTCTACTCAAGCGGCACTTGTCTCTTTGAAATTCCTCCCATACACCAAGCAAACTTCTATTACGGGCTTTTCCAGGGACTAGTTTACCTGCCTGGAATGTCCTTCAAAATATGCTCAGAGCTAATTTCCTCATCTCAAGTATTTGCATAAATGCCACCTTCTCTGTGAGGTCTACTCTGACCATCCTATTTAAAAATGTATGCTCTTCTATCTTACACTCTATCTCTTATACTCTATGATATACTCTATATCAGCTCTATCTCTTTTATTTATTATCCATGGTATTTATGGCCTTCTAATATGGTATATAATTTACATTTGTATATTTTTTGCATCTCTCTCTACTAGAATAATAGATCTATAAAAACAGATATTTTGATGCATTTTGATCAAAAATATATCTCAAATTCCTACATTGGTGTTAAATGAATCTTCCTTTTCTTAAGCAATTTTATGCAATACACACTGTAGGGCTGTTATTTGTGTATAGCTTATTTCCTTTCTCAGTTTTTGGACTCTGTGAGAAAAAGATCAGTGTCTGATTCATTTTTGTTAACTATATCTGCATTCACAAAATTCAGTATCTTACTTTGCACATGAGAGGTAAGTTGTAATACAATTTTGGTACAAAAACATACAAATTCAAAAAATAACTGTTTTTAAATGAAGTAAATTAATTTTTGATGTATAACTATGTCACTGAAATGAAATAAAATTTTTCTATATATGTTCCTTTCCATATTTAATAAACAACTAAAACCAGGACACTGGGAAGATGTTGGGAAGTGAGAAAGGGTCTCCTATCTGCATCTTCGTGGAGCCAGATATTTCTTCATCTCTGGCTGTCTGCACATTTTTTTTATTTTTGTCTGTCTCTCCACCCCTTCTCTTTGATCTCTAATCCATCCCCATACAGTATGTCACTGCTTCTTCGTATTTATATAACAAAAGATGGCTATCCATAGCTTCCTAGTTTAACTCTCCCTCAAATTACACTTGACCCAGTTCAGTTTTAGGGGCTTTGGCCTAGCTATAATGACAGCCATAAAAATCTTAGCTTGTCAAATTTTATTCAAGTATTTTCCTAACCATTTAAATGGCCCTCACTATAGGCCTAAATCTCCTACTTCAAAAAAAATCTGCCTAGTTCAGCAGACTGCCAATGGACAACCAAACTCATTCAAGCAATAAAAGGAATCTTGACTAGGTTGAAGGATTCATTCTAATTACATCAATTCCTTTGTCCCATTCATCATTCATTCTCTTTAAATAGCTATGTCAATATACTTTGCCTTACTATAAGATTTATAACCTTGTGTTTATAGTGGAAAAGAAACAGAAGGCAAGGCGAAAAGAAAGTTTTAAGCACAACACAGGAAACTTATTTTGCCCAGTTTTTACTTACAGCAATGTAAAATCTTTAGGCAAGATAGTTATAATCTTTTTTTAATGACTATGAACTAAATCTTCTCCCTTTTTGCTCCCCTAAATGTTCATGTTTTGTTATTAACACTGGTTGTCAAAAAGATACTAGATCCTGGCTTTCTACAAAAAAAGCTAAGGAAAAAATCTTCACAACATTATTTAACAAAAACTACAACAGAATCTTAAGACACAGATTTTGTCTTTTTGATTTTTTTTTCACTTACTTCTAAATGAAAAATAACAACCAGAGACACTAGTTGAGAAAACATATGATGAATGTCACCGCTCATCAGGGTTAGACCTCTGTCTTCTTTCTCCAGTCTATCCCACACTGATAGAGTTTTAAAACACAAATTCTTTGACACTCCTCCCATTGTGAGATGGGGTCCACAACTCCTCTCCTTTAATCTGGCCAAGGTTATAACAGCTTTTACCACTAGAATATATTATGTGTCTTCCACAAGTAGGTCATAAAAATACCTGTGCAGGCTTTCACCTTCTTTACTGGTGCACTTGCTCTTGGAGCCCTAAACGACAGCATAAAACTTCTCACCTGGGGTGGAGTCATGTAGATTTCCTGCTGACATTCCTAATTATGTCCATTCTTTTGCTATCCATTCTACCTGCCAGAGATGAGAATAAAGAGATCATTTGTAAAGGGTATCCTCCAACCCAAACTGTTTCAGCCTTCACCGCTTTAAATTGCCTCCAATAACAGTCATTCCATGAGCATAACAAAATGACTGTAGTTTTGTAGACCTAACTTGTACAGTAGTTTTTTACACAGAACTGGCCCACATTTCAAAGCTTTAGTGGTTTCTCTTGATTCCTGAACGACGTCTTCATTAACAAAACATTGACAGCCAGTTATCATGTGTAAAGGATGTGATAAACTTTACAGTAAGGTGTTAATAGGCGATAACCCAATATAAGTCTCTGAGACTCCAGCTTTTTCAGTATTAAATTAGGAGTATGTGCTTTATAATCTCCTAGATTCCTTTCACTTTGGATCTATGTAGGACTCAGGAGACGTGTCTTAACTTAGAGGAATAAAGCACCAGTGGTAGCATTTATGGGTGCATAATTTAATTTTCAAATATTTAGCTCAGACTCTCTCAAATATATCATTAGGTTGTCATTCTCATCAGTTTGCTCTGACATTAACTCTAGTCTAGAGACTGTCAATTCAACATTTTTTTTTACGGGAGATGTATACCTCTACATCTCTTCCCTAATTACTCTTAAATAAGATGTGTGATTTTTGATGAACAATTCAGGTACTTTCCTTCTCCACAGTAATTCAGAGAAGCAGTTCTCTCAGGACCATACTAATGCCATTCATGTCTGCAATATTGGGCCAGAGTATTTCTAGTTATTTCCTCTGGAAGGCAAATAAAAATGCCTGGGAGTTTCCTAAGGATCAGATTTGCTCAAGCAGTATTTTGTCCAATACATTCTTTTTGTTCATCACTAGAAATGGCATTATATCACCATTAATTTCCATATTAATTTTTATATTAAAGAAGACGCATTTCTAAGTATTTCTAAAAATGTAACTTTAAAATAGATTTTGCTTTAAATAAAGGTGCTTTTTTCCCTTCTTAAAAGTTAGTGCGGTGAAGAAATTACTCTCATTTGCTAGGATTTTTTTTTCTTTCTTAAGTATTCCCAGTTTTTGTTCCTTTAATTATTGTTAGACAGCTAAAGATTATCTTTTTCAGATACTAAAATCTCTTTTCTAGTGGTACACCACTGAACCTTAGTGAATGGAAGGAAATCAGTGAATTCTGGTCATTAGTGTCTGAGTGGAAAGAGATTGTGACAGTTAACCACGTTATTTTACTTGTTAAAGCTTAAGTCTGTGCTTCTCTGAAAATCCTGAGGTAACCCTCACACCACAGATTGCATGTGTTGCTCTTTTAAAAGTCAAGAATGACATTAAAATAACTATGAAATTATTTTTGACTGAGAACATATTGAAACTTATCATTAACCAACTCTGGTGCTTTGACTAAAATGTAAAACACTTTTGATGAAGCGTTGAAGTTCTCATTAAGTAGCCCTAGCTTAGTTAAAGCACAATTGTTGACCTTCTGTGCTTAAGGTATGTGCTGTTCCATTCAGATAGAGGCTTTTCTACCACACTCCTCTTTATGGTTCATAATGGAGTGGCATGTGCATATCAGGAGGAGAACAGACCTTAATTTGAAATATTAAGTAGCATAGGCACATAAAAAGCCTTCATTAAAATATTAAAAGTTTGTTAAACCCATAAGAGCTAAGAGATGCGTTTCTATGAGAGGAAAATTCCAACTTCAAGCTCCCTCCATACCTAAATTTCTGACATTTGTTAATCAGAAAGAAAATTAACTTAGAAAGTCATTTTATCCAGTAGTTGCTAAATAACTACTAGACTACCAGAGGATTAGTTCATATTTTACTTTTTGCAGAACACAACAGGGGATAATATACAATCATTGTATCCCTGGAATTGCCAAACTACAAACTTAAGGCTCATTTTGTCATTGTGAGCTAAACTGGGGAATGGGGGAGAATGTCCTCACTGTAACAATTTTCACCAAGGCATTGATAGCCTCATCAAGGTTTTGATATTATAACTATTTCAATGGACAGCCCAATGCTCATATTTTCAACCAAAATTTGGAAAGCACTTACCATCTGAAAGTGCCTAAAACAGAATACTTTTGAGTCTCCTATTTTGACTTTTTTTTTTTTTTTTTTTTTTTTGAGACAGAAGTTTGCTCTGTCATGCAGGCTGGAGTGCAGTGGCATGATCTTGGCTCACTGTAACCTCCTGCCTCAGCCTCCTGAGTAGCTGGGACTACAGGCACGCCCCACCACACCCGATTAGTTTTTGTATTTTTTAGTAGAGATGAGGTTTCATAGTACTGGCCAGGCTGGTCTTGAACTCCTGACTTTGTGGTCTGCCCACAATGGCCTCCCAAAGTGCTGGGATTACAGGTGTGAGCCACTGTGCCCAGCCAACATTTTAAAATATAAAGCAATCTATCTGGAGACTAATTTTTATATTAGTCATTAAATAAACTTAGTAATCTCTATATCCAAAAAATGCCTTTCTGAGTACTTCTAAAAATTTAACTTTAAAGTAAATATTGCTTTCAATACAGGGTTTTTTCTCTCTCTTAAAAGTTAGTGCCATGAAGAAATTACTCTCATTTGCTAAGTAACAGGTATCAAAAAAGTGGTACTATTTGTATATACCTTATCTTTAGATATTGTTTTTCTAATCCTTTAAAAGCCATATTACATCCTGGAATCCACCATAGTGCTTGAAAAGTGCCTGGGATATAATTCAAGGGCTATTTGTTTAACATGCAAATTTGTTGAATGCTTTACTTCTGCTGAGAACACTAACAGAGTCATGAAGATAAACATGGAGGGAATAGTAAGGATTGTTCCAGTAACAAGGAGACTAGGGAGGCCTTCGTGGATTTACAAAAAGAAAGAAAAAGTTCACAAATTGATAACAAATAAAGTAATATGTGATAATTAATGTATTAGTTTTGCTAGGGCTTCCACAAAAAATACCACAGATGGGTGGCTTAAGGAACGGAAATTTATTTGGTTACAGTTTTGGAGAAGTGTAAAATCAATATTCTGATGCCTCTCTTCTTGGCTTGCAGATGGTCAGTTTCTCCCTGTGTCCTCACACATTCTTTCCTCTCTTCCTGTACAGGGTTTTTGTGTTTCCCTGTGTGTACAGATTTCCTCTTTTTGTAAAGACAACAATCAGATTGAATTAGGTCTCCCCTAAAGATCTCATTTTAACAGAATCCCATCTCTAAATTGGGATTTGTCTCCAATACAGTCACATCCTGAGATACTGGGAGTTAAAATTTTAACATATAAACTGGGGAGACACATTTCTGCCCATAACAACTGGTTTCTCATCTTCAAGGCCGCAAAAGTTCACAGCGTTAAAAATGGAATTTTGAAAAAACAGATTTTATTTCTTTGGAAATAGGAGTGACTTTGAGGTCTTTAGTTATTCAGAAACTATAATAAATTTGCAAACAGTACAAGAAAATTGTGTAATCAATAAAAGTAGGCCTCGTATTAACTGCAAAAACAGCAAATTAATGTCATTATACTATAAAAATAAAGGGTCATTCTTCTGGAAAAAGGTTGTTTTACAACCTACTTGAGAGAAAAGAAGGGGAAGGTGTGAACTGAGTAATAATCAATTGCTATATATGGCTACACATAAAATCTCACTCCCAAAAGATGGATGTGGGAGCTTGGGAGGAACGGCAAAATCAAATGCTAATTACTAGCCTAAGGCTTACCAACCCTTGCAAACCAACAGGGCTTTCTTGCTGGACCCTAGTTTCAAATCCTAGAATGACCATATGTTCCAATTTGCCAAGGACTATCCCAAGTTACACCTATTGTTTCTCAGTCTTATGTCTGCTTAGTGTCCCCTCTGACAATCAAAATTATCCCAGTTTGTATGATGTGATCAACTATTACTATGACTATAGCCCCTTCTCCCACAACAGGTGTATAAACCCACACAAGCAGCAAGTATTTGAGGTTCAGCAGACCTAGTCTCCCATCCTCAATAGATACCATCCCCTCCCCATACTTGCTCAGCCAACCTCTTTTCCTTTTGATGAATGTAGAGAAGCTGAAAGATCTCAAGGTCTGTTTTATCTACATTTGATGTATTAATTTGTTCTCTGAGACTCAGTAATTTACAAGAAAAAGGAATTTAATTGGTTCTAT
This sequence comes from Alouatta palliata, assembly GCA_004027835.1. Classification (NCBI taxonomy): domain Eukaryota; kingdom Metazoa; phylum Chordata; class Mammalia; order Primates; family Atelidae; genus Alouatta; species Alouatta palliata. The sequence goes on from PVKV010006266.1 coordinate 83,020, forward strand.
AGGCTGTACAGGAAGCACAACATGGTTTTTACCTGCTTCTGAGGAGGCCTCTGGAAGCTTATAATCATGGCGGAAGGCAAAAGGGGAGTAGGCACATCACATGGAGAAAGCAGAAGCAAAGAGAGAGGGATGAGAGAAGTGCCATACACTTTTAAAGGACCAGTTCTCACAAGAACTCACTCATTATTGCCAGGACAGCACCAAGGAGATGGTACCTAACCATTCATAAGAAATCCATCCCCATGATCCAATTGCCTCTCACCAGGCTCCCAACTCCAACACTGGGGATTACCTTTCACCATGAAATTTGGATGGGGACACAGATCCAAACCATATCACTTGATAATACAACCTAGTTTCTGAAGAGAAACGAGAAGAGTTCCTGTAATGTTTTCCAAATTCCCGGATTTAATCTTAACAGTCATCAAGGTATAATAGAAAGGGGTCTGGGCCAGAAACAGTATCAGAATTATGGCCCCTACTTTGTTAGTTGTTAGTCCTGAGACTTTGTACACATTTTTTAAACTGTTTAAGCCTTACTTTCCTTATTTATATCAAAGGAATAGGGTGGATAGGGGAGCATAATATCCATCCTGCCTATTTCAGTGTCCAAAAGAATCAAATGAAATACTGGCTAAACGCTTTTAAAATCCTTTAAGCATCCTATGAATGGTAGTTATGGTTATTTTTATAATCAGAGAGAGAAATAAACATCATAATAATTAAATAAATGTGTTTATTGAAAGACCTTATCCATGACATTAGTAGTGCCCTCGAGGAGCCAGACCTCCTCACTTCCAGAACACTACTTTTCTCATTACTGTATTTTCACCATGAGAATTCATCTCAGTAGGGTGAAAGGAGAAGAGCTGAACTAAGGATTGTGTGCCTGAATATACTGCAGAATTAAGGATGAATGATTGAAAAACCTACAAGTTCAGAGAGGAGGAATAGCTGAAGTGAGATAAAAATGTAAAATTACTTCATAAGTTTCCCAGTCAGTTCTTGAAGGGGCATTGGGACATTTAAGTGGTGATGTGTCAGGTACCCTGTGCTTTTTATACTTTGATTATGGGGAAAAGGAAGTTGGGGAATGAGAAGAGGGAGAATAATAAAAGAGAAAGGAAATTGTAAAAACATCAATGAATAGACATTTGGCCTTAGCTTTGCCCATTTTGGACTGTTGTTAAAAGAGCACACAGAGAGCACAGGAAAATGAGAATCAAGATGTGGGACTATATTCATCAACATAGGCCTGGATGTTGAGATATTACTTTGACTTAATTTGTTTTTAATGTGTTTATATATTTCTTCAAAAAATATATATATATAAATATATGGTTTTGTCCCTAGAAAGACTGTTGCTAATAATCATGGTGAAAAAAATAAAATAATACACGGTCAATCTGGAAAAAATAAAGCACTTACCAACCTATATTCTAACACAATTACAATTCTTCCCACTTTTCACTAGCCATCCCATCGTCATCTTCTTTTTATCTGTCCTAAAATTCTCACCATTCCCACATCCACCATTTAGTGTGTATTTAGTCATATTAACCTGGGGATATATCTAACTATGGATACAATATATGTGCTCTGGTTTCCAAAAGGTAATTATATGCTCGGAGAGACCAAGGTCAAAGTGGTTGAAAAGACATCGGGTGTCAATCCTTGCAATCATTGCAAATCAGTTCAAAATGTTTCTTAAAAAAATATCCAAATTATAATTGCCCTTAAGTTTGAATATGTACTATGACATTGTCTATGCTTTTCTGACAGAAGATTTTGTTTTGTTTTGTTTTAACAAAACTACCACATAGTCTGTATTGAATCAGTTTGCTACTTGATGTATTCTAAAGCATTCAAATTTGGCAATGACTCTTGATGATGACTCTTGGCTATCACTATGTCTAGTTGAGGAAAGAAGAGTGGAGAATTAAGATTGTTTGCAGAACATGTGACTCCCACAAACCCATAATAAAGCAATTTCATCTTTTTTCTTACCTGTATCAGTTACCTGTTGCCATAATAATGCTACAAAACAACAGAATTCAATGGCCACAGCAGTAAACATTTATTTAGCTCACAAGTCCACAAGTTGATGATAGAGGCTGAGCTCAGCCACATGGTTCTTCCAGTAAGTGAGATCACCTGCACGTCTGGGGCTCTGAGGTCCCAGCCTGGGGTCTCATATATCTGGACTGGCTGGGCATTGGCTAGAGTAAATTAGCTCTGCTTCACGCACCTCTCGCCAGTAATCTACGCTTGTTGTATTCTCACAGCAAAAGCAGAGGACTGAAAGTTGAAAAAATAAAGAATAAACAAGTAAGTAGGCCGGGTGCGGTGGCTCACGCCTGTAATCCCAGCACTTTGGGAGGCCGAGGCGGGTGGATCACGAGGTCAAGAGATCGAGACCATCCTGGTCAACATGGTGAAACCCTGTCTCTACTAAAAATACAAAAATTAGCTTGGCATGGTGGCATGTGCCTGTAGTCCCAGCTACTCGGGAGGCTGAGGCAGGAGAATTGCTTGAACCCAGGAGGCGGAGGTTGTGGTGAGCCGAGACCGCGCCATTGCACTGCAGCCTGGGTAACAAGAGCGAAACTCCGTCTCAAAAAAAAAAAAAAAAAAAAAAGTAAGTAAATGGTTTCAGAACAAAAGGAGAAGATAGAACTGTCACTGCCTATTTCTTCCTACCCACACAGAGCTCTATTTCAGCTGCCTAAATGTTTCTCAGGTTTCTCGACTCAACATTTTTATTACTGATTTCACCATTCTTCACCACACCATTACTGATATATTATTCTCCCGTATTCTTTACTACCTATACTCTATAACTGATTCTCTGTATCATGTAACTGATGTTTTCAAACCTCCTCATGCATTATGCCTGCTTTCCATTGACCAAACCAAATTACATGGTTGAAGGTAGAATCCAGGGAGCAGAGAAATAAACCCCACCTTTTAAGGAGAGTAACTGCAAAGCCACAAGGCAAAGAGATGCCTTTTTAAGGAGGAATGAATAAGCTGGGCTATCTCTGCAGTTGTGTTAGATATACCATAAACCACTCTTAGATAAATAACTTCTCAGGGCTTTAGGGGCATCTCTACATTGCTTCATTGGAATATCTATATACATGCAATTTGCAGTCATCTTACATGGTCCCCCTACCCAACCACCCTGAACTCTATTTCAGCTGCCTATGTGTTTCTCAGATTTCTTAATATTTTCATCACCCTTTACCACATCATTACCAATATGTATTTTCTTCCGTGTTCTTTATTCTCTCTACTCTATGATTCCACCATGTGCCAGGTCAAATGAGCCAGAAAAACAGGAAGCTCTCTTCCTGCCTACCCTATCTTCATATTTTCAATTTTTATCATGTCCCGTGATGGCTACCTCTTTAATATTTGCTTATTTATCTTTTCTATTCTCACTATTACAATATTGATTCATGCTTTGCCTTTTATAACTACTGAAATATTTTACTTCTCTTTCTATTCTATCCTAATCCAGAATAACCTATCTAAAATGAATATTGTCATGGGATATCCTAGCTTACCATCATTAGTGGTGCCCCATTGCAAGTAGGACATAGGATGCGAGGCCCTTCATGATTTAGCTCCTTCTTACAATACCCCTAATTCATGGTAATAGTATTCTGGAATAATTTAGTGTTCTTTTGACAAGCCTAGCTGATTCTGCTTATATTTCATTTGATACAAATATCTCATATATATACTACACACACATGCACATAAACACACATACACGCAGAGACACACACACACGACTAGAGTAGGGAAATCAGTAAAAACGTAAGACTTTGGAAAAGGGAGGATCCAAGTTTGAATCCTGGCTACATCACTGACCAGCTATTTAAATTTGGACAAGTGAACTAAACTCTTTTAGCATAGTCCTTTTGCCTATATATTGATCTATGTATTTACGTAAAAATGCACAATTGTAAACATACACAAATATACAGGGTATATATCTGTCAGGTCTCAGTTCAAGGACTATTTGACTATCTGAAGCGCTTCCTTAATGACCTAGATTACCTTTTTCACTCTGTATTTTATGCCTTCACTTAATTCTGTGTAGACCTTTGTCATAACAGCTGTAGTGCATTAATGCACTTATTGCTTTATATCTGTCTTTGCTTTTTATAGACTATTCTCATCTTATTAAGATGACTTCTTATTCATCTTTATAACCCCAGATTCTAGTGTGCAACACATTTGATGTTTGAATAAGCTCAGAGACAGGTGGTAGGAACAGTTTCCAGGTGAAAAGGAAACATTACACATGTACTCAGGATGTATGTCATATATTCTCCTGATATTAAATAAAACAGACTGAAGAAAATAGACTAAGCTTGAATCTTTCTCAATTCTCTTAAAAAAATATCCTAAGCAATATGCCACTTACTCCTTTTCAATCAGTGATTACTTCCTAGAGCTCTCTCCAGATGTGTAAAATGACTGGTAAGCCAGTCTTAGAGACTGCCAGAGTCAGCTCTCCAGATGGTACTAAATGTATCAATGAAAATAGGCAAGTGGTAATTCTGCCTTCATTTTCATACCTGATGAGCCAAAAGAATGAGAGAATGTCAACTTTTGCAAAAGATGGGCCAAGTGCTGGGACAAGAAGATTTTTGCCTTGAGAATTACCAATCAATCATTAAAAATTTTATTCTACCTCAAGAGATAACTCCTCAATTACATTATTAATAATGAGGAAATACACACAAGAGAAACTGAGAAATTTAAAATAAGACACTATATATATATATATGAAATGTATATCAATTTCAATAACCTGTGGACATTCATTTAAATAGTACACATTCATCTACCATTCAGGGCCTCAAGGTAAGAGTAGCCAGATCTAACCAAAACAGAAGAAGGAAGATCTTGTGGCATCAGAATTTCACCTCTTTGAAGGTTCCTTTTCCCTCTTGCTATGAAATAATAAACATATATTCAGTTATCATTTTTTACAGTCATAATATACCATCTGAGAATGCCTAACAATGAATTGCATAGTGGAGTTCTGGAGAGCTGACCATAACCCTGAGTTTCTTCTATACTCATTGTCTCCTGCTGGCCAGAAGTTGCTAGAAGTTGGCCAGCAGAGTAAATGGTGTCTTGACTTGAATACTCTGAACTTAAAAGGCCATATTAAAATTGATAAGTGACTATCCAAACAAATTAGAAAGGATTAGATAGTGGAAGGATTTAAAAGATTTGCAGAAATAAACAAGAGCCATGAGAAAGTGCACATCATGAATAAGAAGGAGCCAAGAGGTAAAAATAGAAATGCAAAAAGTAGCCACAAATAAAAGCAGAGAAACAAGTGGAACAATAGAGTGACTAGTAAAGAAATTAATGGGAATTTGCCTACAATGGGACAACTGAAAGTTTCTGGAGAGACACAAAGAACTCCTTGAGGCCTCGAGATTTGATTGCTGAAGCAGCTTCTTGTACTTTCCCTCTTCTCCTGTAAACCTACGATGAACTCCCATCATGCGTGGAAATCTAAATATGTTTATTTTTTATCACTTGGAAGCAACTTAATAATGCAATGGGAAAGTTTAAAGAAGATGTATGTGTTTGTGCTGGGCAGAATTTACAAGTCAATTTTTCTTTAGAATCTAACCAGGATAACAACTCAAAACTTGTAATCCTCAGAATCGTATTAATCTGTTCTAACTCTTTCATCTTACTGTTAATACACTGCTAAGTATAACTTTTCCCCCATCATGAGTCAATATTTTAAAACAGTACTTAGCTTAAGAGAAAAAATGCCACTTAGTAAGATAATATCATCTCTCTGAGGTATGTTAAAGTGCCCTCTTATTTCATTAATGTAAATCAAAATAGGTACATTAAGCTACCAGCCATAAAAAAGTTCAAACCAAAACACAATGAAATAAGATGATTCTCTAACATACTTTCCCCAACCAGTATTTGATCTACAATGCTCAGACTTCAACTGATTAATATTGTCTGCCATATAAAATGCCCATGATGGAAGCCAGAATGTTTTAAGAAGAGCTTCTTTCACTTCTCCTAGATTAACTCTTATACAGCGTTGAAAAGATATCCCTTGACCACTAGCTATGCACAGAACCACTTCTGTCACATATAGTTGGTCAAAGTAGTCACAAAGCCTGCTCAGAGTCAAGGAATAGAGAAATAAACTCTGTCTTGAGGGAAGAGCGGACACATCACACTGTAGAAGCGCACATAGGATGGGCTATCTCTGGGAGTTTTATTTTTCAAGCAAGCCTTGAAATATTTCTGGTACTGCCACACAGTATACAAAAAGTGGAGGTGCTAGTTTTTAGGGGGGTGTTAAATATAGACAAGAGGATGCGATCTATGAAATGTGGCTTAAATTTTCAACTGTAGTGATTGTTTATTGCAGTTATCGTTTGCCTTATGTTTTCCTTGATGAAAATGACCAGGAAGACTTCCATTCTGAAAACTTCGCCTTCTAAAAGCCCCATTTGGTGAATACAATTTCCGTGATTATGTAACTAGATTTGATCTCTGGGTGTGAACAATGCGTGTACTTAACCTCAGGTTGATTTGTCTCTCCTCTAAGGATGCATAAAAATTAGTTTTTAAAGGTTCCTATAAACTTTCATCAGATAAGTTTGGATTAAAGGAAAAAAAGCAAAAACCAAACAAAAACAGCCTTCAATATTCTAGATAAAGAAGCTCCTTTCGACTGTTGCCAAGGAGACCTCATCTGAAGCCTGCCTCTGTGCTTGACATACATTGGCTCATATTTATCACTATTGACAGTCTCATATGTGTCACTGTCCAGAAAAAAACCCTATCTGTTACTATTAATAAGCTACCCTTTGCCACATTGATTAGGTGCTTATCTGAGCTTTACAGACAACAGCCTCCCTGTTTGTCTCAGAAGCCTCATATTAGTCAGAATGGTATCCCTAACTCTTTACTCCCTACCTTCATGGCTTTAAGTACACACAGCTTTGACCTTAGATATTTTCTTTGTACCTCTGTCTTAGCACTCAAATCAAGACATTTGCTTGTACCTTGTGACAGTGTTAACTCTCACACAATCACACTCTTGCTCCATGCATTCTGTATCTGGTAGTTTCTGGAAGTCATTTGGGTATGGCAACTCTGCCTAAATTCAGATGGTAGAAAAGTCAGAGTCCAAGTGTGGGGCTTGTAAATAACATGCACACAATACATTTTAAAAGGACGCACTCAGATATCCCATTTTCTACATGACCTAACTCCATTTCCTGATAACAGTAACAATAATTAAGTGGAACTGGCACAAAACTATTAGATCTAGTCCAGTAAATCAGTGCTGTGGTACACAAACTAGGTATTAGGAAAGAAAGGAGAAGCTTTTTCCCAGCTTAGCTGTAAACCGTGCTCAAATAATCAGATGCTACCATAACTCCCTAGAGAGCTGGTGGATTAAGCCTACCAGGAATTTATTTCATTGACATGTCCACCTATAAAGCAGTTTATCCAAAAGAATGAGGCATGCAAGCTTAATTTGAGAATGACATCAACTTAGAAAAGGGACACAGTTATTCAATACGTGCTTTATGTGAATTTCATGGCCTCACATTTGTATTCTAGGAAAATTGACTTCCAGAGAAAATAAGAGCTGTTTTTCACCAAAATGTCCATAAGATGTTGGGACCATGAAGTCCAGTACGAAGTGGCCACTCTGGTTGCTTATATCTGCAACATATGTATCTAAGCGTACCACAGAGGTGGGAGAAAGGGTTTCTTTTCTCCTAAGCTTAGATAAGAATGGCCACATGGGAGACTCTTCAGCTTCAACAATAACTTTAGTTTTGGTGCAGCAAAGCAGCTTCAGTTCAATAGAATATATTGACATTACTTAGTTTCAGTGATTTTTATCCAGAGATTATGACAATATTAGCAGCCTTAGAGTTGCTTTGAAGGATTGGGTGGACATTGATTATTTTAGCAGCATATATTGCCTTAGAAATATGGACCAACAATGAGGTCAAAAAGGAAAATTTTTAAAGTTACGTGAGAGGTCCCAAAATAATTGGTGGAACTTTGAGAGGGGCTACAGTTTCCACAGCAGAAATTAAGGAAGATACGGAAAACTACTGTTTGTCATTTTTAAGCTTAGTCTATATTGGTTTCTTCATAGAAATAATTTTTTTAAAAAACGAGATATGAATTAAGATGTAGAATCGAGAAAAGCCCCAGGAGAACATGGGGATAAATGTTAAATGTTGGCTTCCCTAACCCTACACCTTTGCAATCTCTTCCCTGCCTACCTTTTCATCTTTCCTTATTTTGTTTAGACATATGAAGGATATTGGATGATGGAGCCACTGACCTGTACCTTGCACAAAATAGATCCATTATATACATATATAAAAGAGAAAACATAAAAACAAACACCATGCTTAAAATTAGAAGAAAATATTTCAGTAGCACATTCAGTTAAAGTTGCTGTTCTTATTTAGGATGCTATTATGGCTTCTTTGCTAGAATGTTGATTTCTAGAATTGTTTGCTGTTAGCAATTCACCATAAAATTCGAGAAATGTGTCATATAAGATCTCATCAAATGTAACAGTTAATCAGATTCTTTTAATTCTCTGCATACATTTTCTCAAAATAACACATAGTATCCTTAAGAAAATGAGTTCTAAAATATGATCAAGGCAAAAATAACCTGTTTCTGATGGAAGCGCGAAGTCTCTAGCAAGTACCTTTCTAATTCGTATAAACAGAGACAAATAGGTTAATTTTGTTTATTGTTTTATTTTAACAGCTCTCAGCCAGGATCTCATTTACACTTTTTTTTTTTACCATAACTCTCTTTCAAATGGGTATTTCCTCAAGACAAAGAAAATTCATAACGTAATTGGCATGAGCATGTTATGTGAAATTGAATTATGTTAGCCAGCATTTCTCTAATTACCATTTTTTCATGGGCATCCATTTTTCAACAATAATATTAGAAAAATAATTAATACCTTCAGGACAAGGACCTGAACTTTATGCAAATATAGATTAGAAAAGTCTAAATTATTTTTTAATGAGCTATATGTATTATATCTTCCTATCTAGAGTTCATCTGGACCATGGCATTAAATAAGCTTAGAGTTAATTAAGCGTATTATAACTATTCCTGGCTTCTGCCATTATTAGTATGAATCTGCCAGCTCAGAGGCATTCAGCAAACATGAAAATACTTTATCAACACCCCTCTCCAAAACACCTTGAAATATTTCAATCCTGTCTGTACTCTTGGGATAATTCTGGAAGCTCATACCTATTGGACTCATTCTGAAATCCATTACTTTTCTATTTATATAAATATGAATTTCAGGAATAAAGGAGGCTTTCTTTGTAGATGTTGATTTATATTAATAAAAGCTATCGTCAAACAATTGCTCTCAAGCACATGCACACATGAAGGTAGTCTATCTCTTGCTGCAGAGATATTGGCTCAGGCAGCAGATTAAATGAATAGATTTGCTTCATATTTTAGTGTGCTAAATTGAATACAAGTCATAATAGAAAATCTCAACATGCAAATGAAATCAGAAGAGCTTTTCTAATTTTCAAGAGGTGAATGACAGAATCACTCTTTCAGTTTAGAAAAAAAAAAAAAGTGTCAGACCACTCATTAATAGCTGATCATATTTTGGCACCAGCCAAACTAATTGAATTTAAACCTACTCAGAGGATGTGTTAGTTAGAAGAGTGAACCCTGTTGGAGCAAGTCCTTTTAAAATCTACCCAAAAGTTGAGAGACCGATTACTTACATAAGATAATCCTATGGACGTAGAGGAGCAGTGCCGTGAATATCAAGAAAAAAGCAATAGACATTCATTTTCTATTAGGAACTCAGCAGGAAAGGAAAAAAAGCAGAGTCAAGATGCATTTTCCATGGGGCTGGTTCAAATTCTATCATACACCCTAAAGCCATATTTCAACAGCTGTGGCAAAATTTTTTATAGGAGAATGATTTGACATTTGAAGAGTTATCTTCCCAGTCTCTTCCATGTAGTTCTGTGATGAAATAACAAACTCGGGCACCCTAGAGAGGTGCCTGGGATATCAAAAAACCAATAGATTGTGGATTCAGACAAACTAGACTTTAAGTACAAGCATAGCCATTCACCACATGAGACAAATCAGTTAACTCTTCTCAGCCTTAGTTCTTTCTACAGAAAGAGAAATCAATACGCAAACAGAGCCACTGAAGGCATGTACCCAGCAAATATTCTGAAACATAATAGGCATTCAATAATTATTTATTCGCTCATCTCTTTCTCTTCAGATATTATCTTCACTTTGATTTCTATGCTATTAGCTACTGTTCGAAAGCTTCAGGTTGCTTCATGCGATTTTGGCTTCAGTCTTGTATATTCTACTTTATCTCAAGGTGTTCATCAGTTTGACCATATAATATATCTTTTGAAATACGTCAAGACCTTCTTTCTCCACAACCTCACTCCTTTCCTCCTCTATAGTTGGGGGAAGAACAGAATAATAGTTAAATGGAATTAATAAGAATAGGTTTTTATACCAGAAGGTGGAATTTCTGTTGGGAAGAATAAAGGAATCGTAAAGACAGACAGACCCAGGCAAACACACTCCTGTCTCTCACGAAATAGTCTCCCTCTTAGAATTCCTTGTGGTTGATAGGTTTCTTATCCTATTGGAAAAGAAACACCCACAACTCTGGAGGAAGAGTCCAGGAAGAAGGAACTAAGAGACAGGACAGCGAGGCCCACACATTATTCAGGCCAAGCTAGTTCTCATGACACATATGAAGTAGAGGTTTGTTCTCTGGAGTGCTGGACACGTAAGCATTTTAGAGCCAAATGAGTATTATTCTTTTTCTTTTTGTGAAATGGTATCTGTGCACACGGGACTCAAGTTGAGATGATCGAGGAGAGCTGCAACTGCTGTTGAGACAGGAAATTTCAGAGCTTTGATTCTGTCCGTATGCTACCCTTCTAATAGTTACATGAATGTAGCCCAGCTTGAGTTACATACAGAACAGCTTATAATATTATAAAACATGATTTTATAACTTTACTAAAGCATAAAGATTTAGTACTTCATAAAGAAATTTTGAACTTCTTTTCCAAAAATGGATATAAGATATTTGTTCAGATCATTTACAAGAACTCTCTTAGGTTACACATTCAGATAATTATTTATAGAAATTAATTTTTGACAGAACAGCTTATAATATTACAAAACATGATTTTATAACTTTACTAAAGCATAAAGATTTAGTATTTCATAAAGAAATTTTGAACTTATTTTCCAAAAATGGGTATATTTGTTCAGATCATTTACAAGAACTCTCTTAGGTTACACATTCAGATAATTATTTATAGAAATTAATTTTTGATGGGTCAATATGGTCAGCTGAAAAATAGCTCTTCAAAATATTTACACCTTAATCTCTGGAATGTGTGGGTGTTTTCTTACCTAGCTAAAGAAATGATGCAGATGTGATTTAATTAAGGATCTTGAGGAGGGGCGATTATCTTATATTATATCATGGACCCTAAATCTAACCATCAGTCACCTTATACAGAGAAGATAGAGAGAGGTTATTACAGGAGATGATGTGAGGGTGCTACTGACTTTGCAGGTGAAAGAAGGGGTCCTGGGTCAAGGCATGCATCTCCAGAAATGGAAAAGATAAGGAATCACTTTTTCCCAGAGAACCTCCCTAAGGGATATGGCCTTGGCTATGCCTTCATTTTGTCCCAGTCAAATCCACTTTGAGATTCCGGCCTCCATATCTATAAAAGAATATATTTCTGTTTCAAGTGACTAAATCTGTGGTAGTTTGCTACAGCAACCATGGGAAACCAATAAAATCAGAAATGTTCTAACCAAATAGAAACTGAGGATTAAATAATTTATCATTTGAATATGTGAACAGAAACTAAAGCTTCTCCCAAAACCTGCAAACTTGATTAGGTGCTTTTACAACATAGCATAATCCTCTCTCACTGCCATCTCTCACATACAGTGAAACTTAATTATTTAGTTATTTCTCTTCTCCAAAAACGAGAAAGGCCATGAGAGCCTGGTTTCATGCTTGCCTTGCACATCTCTGTATCCCTAAAGTTGAGCATAGTGGCTGACACATAGCAGCATCAATAAACATTTGTTGAAACAGTGAATATGTGAATGAGAAAATGAGTGAATAAATAAATTATTTAAGAACGGTGCCAAGCAAGGAGAAGCAAAGTGAGGCAACACAGGCAAAAGATCATTACCTCACACACTTAAATTGTTGTCAGTGTAGAGAAAAAAGCCAATGGATTCAGGATATTATTTCATGCCCTTCTTGACCATCTTTTGCTAATAATACAAAGTTTTATATTATTTATAAACTTTTAAACAGACCTTAAATTATCATAAAATACAAGCATTTATAGATGAGCACAGGATGAAACATTTAAGTATTTGAAAGCGATCTAATTCATTTTATAAATTGTATTTTGAATGCATTTCATTGTACTATATAATAGAAATACTAATATTATACTGTTATACTGTGTTATTATATGGTCTAAACAATGATTCTTAGTAACAAATTACAAATATAGTACTTTTGCCATTTTATACAAGCCAATCATCAATAGTTGAATTCAACAAGGAATTTGTATTTTTATGCTCCAAATGCTTTGTATAGCCCAACTGGTTGTATTTCAAACAACCTTCCCTAAAGCTTTACTCTCTTTGACAATCAGCACTTCTCTAAAACACACTCAAATACATAGAAATGGGAGGCTCTGGTCTGACAGCACTTAAACCACCTGTGTGGTAAGGTTGTTTGTCCAGTGACTTGCTGCTTACAATTACTAATATTGCTCAGTAAAGAGGGCTAGGTGTTTCCCTCTTTCTACTATACATAAAAACCTTAGGTTTGTAAAAGTTTTTACTATCACTAAATGTATTTCAATCAAAGCCAGTCTATGTATCCCAAGCTAAACACTTTCTTCAAACAGAAGTACATATCCTGGAATCTTTTGCACCTGTTAATTTGAAAGCAAAATTTGGATCTGAAACTTCACTTTTTTTTATATTTATCTAAGCAGTTCTTTGCAGCTGTTCAAACTAGTATGATAATATGAAAATCACGTATCATTTATTCAGGAGGGGAATTAACTTTTATAATAACACACATTTCAGAAATTTTTCATGTAGATAAACACTGTTTTTTCCCCAGATTTAGATTCTCTTTGCAAAGATTTGTTCTGTGTCACTGAATTCTTCTTTCTCTACTTTGAGAGCTATATATGAATATGCAAATAAATTGGAGCAGCAGTCATTCATTAGAAAGCAATACTAATACTAATGTTAATGTCATTCATATCTTACAAAGAACTTCTCAGAGTTAATATAGAATATATAGTATTATATGCAAGGAATTCTCACTTGCATATAATATATAAAAGTATGCCTGCCTCAGTATAATTGAAGCTGAATTTGAAAATATTTCCAGTAAAATTCTAATTTTAAGTATTTTCAATACTCTTCAAACAGCAATTTTTTAAAATGTAAACAAATGCAATAGGTATTATATATTATTAATGTATATTGAAAGGTTTTATTTCTTTCTACTTTACTTTTGCTCAGTTTTCCTAGCATCCCTAGGAAGGAAATATGTTGCATCCTAATGTATATTATAAAGATCTGTGAAAACAAATGAAATTTTATGTTTCAAATTATTTCAAATGTTTTAAACAAAAGTTTCATTTTTGATTGTTTAAGATAATCCTATTACATTTCCTTCATTCTAAAATGCATACATGTTTTATGTTTTAACATCCCTAAATATGTATGTAACTTAGATTTAGTGGTGTTTTGCAATTTGACAAGCTTTTTTTTCTTTTCTATTAATAATACAGAATAATGGTACATGTAACAAATGATGTCATCTTTGATTAAATGTAGTCAATTATTTAGCATATAAAATAAAGCAACTATATACTTCATTTATCTTTTATGTCATTCAGTTTACAGAAAAAGTCATTATAAACTAGTATTAAAAATTAAGAAATGATAACCTAGCATTATGTATTAAGAAATGTCTTAAGTGGTGGATGCTTCTTTGTGACGTGAGGTTTACTTAAAAGAAGAAAGTAAAAGCATATAAATATGAAAGATCTGTACAGCAATATCAACTATGTATAGTTGTTACATCTGAAAAAAGTATTTCCTTATATTAGAGATGGAAAAATCTATTTGGTACTTTCCTTTACTCACTGAAACAATTTTACAGATCAATATTTTCTCAGAGGTCTAAAAACTATACTATATATTAGCATGTATCTAAGAGAAATTTCTGAAACTTATTTACAAAAGAAGTATGATAATTGTAACACCAGTAAGTATAAGAAAAGGTAAGCAGGCATCAACCTGTGTTGTAAGATTCTAGAAGATGATGGAAAATGCAAATTGGCCACAAATTTATAACTGACTCTCCCTGCCATAGTGCCTCAGATCCTCAATCTACCTGGTTGAGGCATTGCTATTGAAATGCTTTTTATATCTGAGACGGCTCATTCCTGAACTACTATTAGCCCTTAACATTCCAGGATAAAATAGCCTAAAACAATTGTTAGCCATTCAAAGACTTCATGACTAAAACACCAAAAGCAATGGCAACAAAAGCCAAAATAGACAAATGGGGTCTAATTAAACTAAAGAACTTCTGCACAGCGAAAGAAACTATCATCAGAGTGAACAGACAACCTACAGAATGGTAGAAAAATTTTGCAGTCTATCCATCTGACAAAGGGCGAATATCCAGAATTTACAAGGAACTTAAATTGTCAAGAAAAAACCCCATCAAATAGTGGGCAAAGGATATGAACATACATTTCTCAAAAGAAGACATTTATACAGCCAAGCAACATATGAAAAAAGCTTGTCAACACTGGTCATTAGAGAAATGCAGATCAAAACCTTAATGAGATATCGTCTCATGCCAGTTAGAATGGTGTTCATTAAAAAGTCAGGAAACAATAGATACTGGAAAGGATATGGAGAAATAGGGACACTTTTACACTGTTGGTGGGGGTGTAAATTAATTCAACCATTGTAGAAGACAGTGTGGTGATTCCTCAAGGATCTTGAACCAGGAATACCATTTGATCCAGCAATCCCATTACTGAGTATATACCCAAAGAATTATAAATCATTCTACTACAAAGACATGCACACGTATGTTTATTGCAGCACTATTCACAAGAGCAAAGACATGGAACCAACCCAAATGACCATCAATGACAGACTGGATAAAGAAAATGTGGCACATATGCACTATGGAATACTATGCAGCCATAAAAAAGGATGAGTTCATGTCCTTTGCAGAGACATGGATGAAGCTGGAAACCATCATTCTCAGCAAACTAACACAGAAATAGAAAACCAAACACTGCATGTTCTCACTCATATGTGGGAGTTGAACAATGAGAACACATAGACACAGGGAGGGGAACATCACACACAAGGACCTGTTGGAGGTGAAGGGCTAAGGGAAAGATAGCATTAGGAGAAATATCTAATGAGGATGACAGGTTGATGGGTGCAGGAAACCACCATGGCACGTGTATACCTATGTAACAAACCTGCACGTTCTGCACATGTGTCCCAGAACTTAAAGTATAATTAAAAATTTAATTAATTAAATAAATAAAAATAACAAGATTGTTAGCCATTATCAAATGATTCCCTAAGGAATAACACACACATTTTGATTAGGAGCAAGCAAATGTGGCGAAGATTGTAAAAATTCTCATCATATTTTAACATTGATACATTACTCAGGCTAGCAGTGATATCAATGAAGGATGAGTGATGAGAAAGCTTGAAGTATACCAAGAGATTCTGGGCTAAAGTACAGAACCATCACAAAGAAGATCTGACAATGAAAAGGAAAGAAAAAAATCACAGAATGGTACTCTTAATATGACTGGTCATCTGCTAAAATATTTGTATTAAGATCTTGATTTCTAGGTTTAAAAGATCACCAAGGCCAGGCATGGTGGCTCATACCTGTAATCCCAGAAGGTCGGGAGGCCAAGGTGAGCAGATCACTTGAGCTCAGGAGTTCGAGACGAACCTGGGCAATATGGCAAAATCCCATCTGTACAAAAAATAAAAAAATTAGCCGGGCATGGTGGCAAGTGCCTGTAGTCCTAGCTACTCAGGAGGCTAAGGCAGGAGAATTGCTGGATCCCAGGAGATCAAGGCTACAGTGAGCTACGTTTGTGTCTCTGAATTCCAGCCCGGGCAACAGAGTGAGACCCCCATCAGTAAGAAAAATAATAATAATCAGTTTTCTTCTCACTCTAATACCTCATGATAATCAAGACCTGAATTATGTTTCTGTTAAGGCCATCGTTTAACAGGAAGATAGACAAGAAGAGAATAAATTCACGTTAACACTATGGTACTTACAAAATTTAAAAAGTGATTATTAACAAGCTTCCTGTTTCCTTTATGAATAAAAGAAGAAATCCAAGTCAATTTGTGTTTGATAAAAAATTGCAAAAATGCAATCGTTTATTTTGAACAGGGACTCTGTAAAGTAAACATATTTGAGCTGCTGAATGCTTCATATGTGTAACTCTGCCAGATTTTAGTGGTCTTTAGTCTCAGTTTGGCACCTCTAATGTTCACACAGACTGTTTCAAAAGGAAATTTGCAAAACAAAGAAAGATCAAAGTACATTTAAATATGTGGATGAGGCTGAAGTAATTGTCAGTGGAAAAGATCTCCAAGACAGAAACTGTGATCTTTAAAAGACAGTTTCTGTTCATCAGCAGAACCCAAACAAAACATCATTTTGTTCCAGAAAATGAAACCAATGCATTTTGACAATTAGATTTGGATTATGGGCGTCCTAATTAATTTATGACTTCTAGCTTTGTATGGTAACCTTACTAATCCATTTCTTGAAGAAGAATAACACCACACAATGAAAAGTAGAATTTATTAGGAGACCAAAGTTAGGAATGAGTGGGGACTTAGAATTCATCTAATGAGACTATCTCATGTTACAGGCATGGAAACAAAGGCGTAGAGAGGGAAAGCGTCTTGCCAGAAAGATTACACAACCTTTCCTCTAAAAGGAGGAAAGAGACTTCACATCTCCATACCCACTTCCAAGTTCTCTTTTCCCCAATATTAAAGCACAACAAAGAGCAACTGAATGTGAGTGCATGATTTACCATACGTCATACTTGAGTTTTGGCAGCATTTCACTACTTTTTGAAGCCATAGTGATCTGAGTTACTGAAGACTGACACTACTATTTCAGTAAGGTTTATGGTTCATATGAAAGCATTACAAAGTATAGTAAGAGATAGAACAAATTTGATTTTGAAGTTGACTTTCTGTGCTTAGAGCATGTGATGAGGGAAAATGTTCTGACAGTTCAAGCTTACTCAAGCTTAATGACAGATCTAAATTGGAGCTTGGAGATAAAAGAAATTCTTTAGTGATGCCTCAGTTGTCATTGATTGCTATGAGCAATTTTAAAGCTATTCAAGATGAGAATTGCCAGCTTAGTTCTGAAAGGGGAGAAAGTGGTACATAAGATTAGAGGCTGGTACAAATGCTATCTTGGTTTAAAAAGAGAGAGGACAGTTTAGTATCACATGCATAGGTGACAATCGTGACTACATATAGACATTTATCAGCAGGAAATGACTCAATGAATGTTTAGGGTAGTGTAAGCACCAGCTGTGCTGAGGAAAATGAAAATGAAAAGCAGTTTCCCTTAAAAGGATCACCAGCAGCAACATGGCTGGGGAGGGAGGGAGAGGAAAGTGGTTGCTAAAGCTGAGCGCTAATAAAAAATAATAATAAACTATCTTCATAAATTACAGGATATTGTCCTGCTTGCTGAAAATCATGGAATTAAAAAGATATAGAGTTCATTCTGAGAAATTCAATTTTATCAAATGGAAAATGAAAGCATCTTCAATCCTATGTATATGCACTGAAGCCTTCATGCCCCATTTACACTACTCGTATTGAATCCTGTAATAAGTTTCTGCCTATTGAGTTCACATAAATGGTGGCTATCAAAATGTTCTATTTTTAACTGATCTTTTAAGTTGCTTTCTCTTTAGTACTTTTCCTGATAAAATATCCTAATTTCTTAAGACTGTTAATTAATTGATGTGCTTTACCCTAAGTAATACTATCATTCATTTAAAGGTAGGAGCCAGAAAGAGAAAGTTTCAGAAATCTTCGAGAATTTTTGTTGTTGTTGTTGACAAAAAGAGTTCTATCTACAGGTACGATAGAGGGCCCAGGAAAAAATATAGCCCCAATAGACATTTTCTACTGGAGTACACATCTCTTACCTGCTTATCCCCTAAATATACTGTGCATATTCATACTCAGTTCCTTTTTAAAAAAATGAAGCTGTCTATATAAAAATGGCTTTTCCCAAAAATAAAAAATAAAATGGCTTTTCCAAGATTATCCATTTAGTGTAAATAGCTCATTCTCTAATTCTTAACTCCAGCATCACTTCAGTGACTGGAAATCATATATCAGAGAGAAATAAATATTCTGCCTTTGTTCAAGACCACACCTCCAACATAGCAGTATCAGATACAATTAGTTTATTTGCCCATTTCCTTCACTGTAAGAACTGTCCTATAGAATATTATTTGTCTCTGTATCTATCACAGCAGTTAATATACTGACTAGGACATAGGAAATACTACAGAATATTTGTTGAATAAATGAATAAAAGTGGACTTTAACAACAGGATTGTGTACTTCTTTGCTTTCAATGGGAATTACAATAAAATATAAAATCCAGCTAGAGACAACCTTGCTGGTGAATTTTTCTTTTACATATATCACAGAAATGTATACTTTACCCTAATATGTCCTATGCAAATATTTCATTATGTCTATTTTCTACCTAAGTATTTATTGTTAACAAAGAAATTGCACAAGAATTTATGAGTGTGTTCCTATTATCAGATGAATCACATTTCTTCCTTTATTTTGCAGTAACATAGAACTCACCAAAAATATTATTTTCTGTTTATCTAGACTAGGATTGATAAACATAGAGATGGAAAAATGATTGTATGGAAATGACAGAATCCACCTCCTTTCAGAATAACATCTGGGTTAGGGAGGAGAGGAAGTGAATCACAGGAATTCCTGCGTAGTCTCTGCTGACATCTTCACCTGCAATATCATAGCTTTTGGTTACTGTGGTGAGACTCAGCCACAACATTTTTACTATACCATACTGTCTGCTGAGGTATTTCTTTGCACAATTCTTTTATAGAAAATGAAAACTGTTCTCGTGTATTTATGTTTGTCATAGGAGTGGACCTGGGCAGAAAAATCCAGATGGTTTTGGTAAAGTGAGCTGGCAAAACCCAGTGTAAATTTCCTAATAAAGAAAAGCAAGTGGGAGGCGGTCCTGCCCTTCCCCCCAAAAAAAATAAAAATAAAAAAAAAGAAAAGTAAGTATTTTATAGTGTAAATTGCGCCACATCAGGGGAAATCTCATTGTCCACAGATGATGCAAATTTCTAATAAGATTTCCAATCCCAACAGTCTGGGTATATTCAGTTGTTATTTGTTTGTTTGTTTTTTACTAGAAATGATTCTACCAGCAAAATGCTGTTGTTATCTAGATTCTTGTTCTTTTTGGCAATGTGCTCTAACAAGAGAGGGGAAAAAGTTCATTGAAATAAACTCCCATGAGGGTGCTTGTTCTCTGTGAAGGTATATGCAATGTCATTATCTTTATCAGAGCAGAAATAGTTCTGACCTTCTAAAGAATGTATGCAATAGCCAGGCCCGGTGGCCACACCTGTAATCCCAGCACTTTGGGAAGTCCAGGTGGGTGGATCACAAGGTCAGGAATTCAGGACCAGCCTGGCCAACATGGCAAAACCCCGTCTCTACTAAAAATACAAAAATTAGCTGGGCCTCCTGGCATACACTTGTAGTCCCAGCTACTTGGGAGGCTGAGGCAGGAGAAGTTGCTTGAACCCAGGAGGCAAGGTTGCAGTGAGCTGAGATTGCATTACTGCACTCCAGACTGGGTTACAGAGTGACACTCGGTCTCAATAAATAAATAAATAAATAAATAAATAAATAAATAAATAAAGTATACAATCAATCAAAAATGAGATAGTTACACTTACTTAACCTGCCTTATTTTTAACCAAATAAATATGAAAAGAATTTAACATGATATTTGAAATTCTACCATAGAATATTTTTACTAGAAAAAAAATAACAGCAGTTTTTTTATGATGTTTGTTCACATCACAAAATTACTGAAAAGCAAAACATTTCTAAAGTTATATTAGAACATTGTAATTCACATTTGTGTTAGAATGAAGGTTACCAGAATCTGAAAAGGGTAGTGGATGAGTGGAAGTGGGGATGGTCATTGGGCACCAAAATACAGATAGAATGAAAAAGACCTAGTATTTGATAGCACAACATGGTGACTACAGCCAGCAATAATTTAGTGTGCATTTTTAAATAGCTTCAAGACTATAATTAGATTATTTGCAACACAAAGAAAGGAAAAATGCTTAAGGTGATGGATACCCTATTTATTCTGATGTGATTATTGCACATTGTACACTTATATCAAAATAACTCATGTATCCCATAAATATATACACCTACTGTGTACTCATAAAAATTAAAAATCATAAAAATTATAAAAAATTTAAAAAGCTTCTCTTTTCTAATAATCCTCTAAAATTATTTCAAGAATGATATTGATGCTATAACAAAATTATACAATATTGATAAAGTAGGACTGCAAATTGGGTCTTGTAATAAATTTGCCCTGTGGCTTTTCTTATATAATGAAGTGGAATTGTCTAGTACTCAAGCCACTCCAGAATAGCAAGTTACCTAGCTTTGGGGAAAAACAAAACAAAACCAATTATTCTTACAAACCACAGGTAACTTAGGAAATTAAAAGAGAAATTATGAATATTATTGAGAAGCATAAAAGAGACAATGAAACCTATCAATTTATGTCCAGAAATAAACATCAGCTCTATATATAACTAATAATGATAATAATTTTTCAAAATGTTCCTTTTCTGGTAAATTTCTGGCCACTACTTATCATTCCAGTTTGCGCTCTTGCCTAGCTTACATACAACAGACTCTTAATTTTGTATTGATTGAATAATTTAATTATTGATTTTATCAGTAAAAAACAGATAATGATCTGTTTTTCCTCCATTAGTCTGAATATTCCAGAACTGATGATATATTTTCACTTACTCTGAAACTAATAAGAAAGTCTGAATTATAACATTTTAATGCATCAAAATTGTTCTTTCAACAAATATTCTTTTAATGTTGAGGAAATAGCAATTATATTCTCAAAGTCTTTGTTTCACTAATACTCACTAATACTGCAGAAATGAGGCTTCATTTATTTTTAACAGGAAAACCGTTGATTTATGGGGGCACATTTTTGGTTCTTTGTTTTTTGTATTTTTTTCCTTTATTAATTAAAAAGTAGGAAACAGGCTGGACTGGTGGCTCACAACTGTAATCTCAGCGCTTTGGGAGGCTGAGGCAGGTGGATCACCTGAAGTCAGGAGTTCGAGACCAGCCTGGCCAACATGGTGAAACCTCATCTCTACTAAAAAAAAAAAAAAAAAGTAAAAAAATTAGCAAGGCATGGTGGTGCACAACTGTAATACCAGCCACTTGGGAGGCTGAGGCAGGAGAATAGCATGAACTGAGGAGGCAGAGGTTGCAAGTGAGCCGAGATCACACCACTGCATTCCAGCCTGGGCAACAGAGTGAGACTCCATCTCAAAAAAAAAAAAAAAAAAAAGGAAACGTGTATATGTTGAAGCAGTGTATTTGCAGTTGCAATAGGTATATTCCTTGTTTTTTAAAATGGGTTTCATCATGCAGGCAGCAAATTATTATGTAATCTTTTGTTTCCCTCTAAATTATATTGATGCATTCTCATGTTAAAAAAATCACATTCTGTCATGTTAAACACACTCATATTTGTAAGATCCTTAAAGTTTAGCATAACCCAAAAGTCATCTGATTATTATACTTTTAATGGCCAGGACTATATACCCCTTAACCTTTTCAACAGTAATGTTTGTTTATTTAATCTAAAACAGTGAAATAGCTAAGGTTTATAAACAGAGAAAGTCCCTATCAAACCTAGAAAAATTGGATTGATAACTATAACCAAATGATAATCTGATATGAAATTTGATTTTTAATTTCAATGACATTTAATCTTTAGTTCACATAACAAGTAGCATTCAAGATTCAAGTATATATGAAGGTATGGTTGAAGAGATTGTTCTGGGTAGAAGAAGGCACTGTAAATAACAATTACCAAGATATTGCTGTGAATGCCTTTTTACTGTTTGTTAGAGCAAACTGCTGTAGAATTTTCACTGTATTCTGGGGAGCAACATGAAAGATTTTCTGGAATCTGTGATCTTTTGCTGGGTCACTAGTGATCCAACAAATATGTATCCCAAGACACATATTCCTTGATGTGAAAGTTAGAAAATACTTCAACTCTATTACTTTGTGTATTTTTTTTTTTTTGGAAAGAGTGATTAAGAAACTTTATTACAGAAAAATGAATGCATCCAACATCCCCAAATACATTTGTGACAAGAACAGACACACACAGGAGACACGGACAATAGTCACTTCATCACAGCCTTGTTCTTTCCAAAGGACAAAATGTCATTCAAGAATGGAGTGAGGTGGTTAGCGGGAACAGGTACTATCTTTTTAAATGGGGGGGGAAAAAAGAGCAACAGGTTGGCATCCTAAGAACACAGTGAGCCCAGCAATCAAGCTAAGCCTATGCCTTAGGTAACACTTACAGCATCTCGAGAGAAACTAGGGCATTATTCCATTAGAGGAGCAATTTTGTGACAGTATGAAAATGTTCAGTAGTAGTCTTGGCTGCACCAGCTAATGGACCAAGTGGCCTCAGCTTGACAGCCTCTTTAAAACTCAATGTTTGCCTAATCAAACATCATTTGGCTAAACTGCTTCCCTACTTCTGCTTAGCTACTTTGGAAGCACAAATTACCCCTTTCCATCCTTTGCCCTTCCCTGGTTGGTATGTCTAATTACAAGGTAGATGGGCACCACTTAACAAATCACTTTTTTACAGGTTGTTTCTCTTCCACATTTGACAAGGCGGACACAGCTCCCAGATCTTGGCCTAGCACATCATGGATTGGGAAGCAGAAGCTTTAGCTTAGAATGCCAAGTGACAACGAAATGGCTGAAGCAGGAGGGGCAATTCCGGAACAAGTGCCTCCGGGCAAACCTCACAACCAAGCTTTTTAAATTAGTGGTCATTTTCTAGAACTAGAGAACACATTCAGAACAAACAGTTCTGATAGGAGAGGGAATGGCTATGAATACATAGAGATCAGGCTGTGACCATGACCATAACTTGTACTCATCCAGGACCCAACAGGGTGGAGAGGACACCGCCTCCAGACATGCAAGTTTCTGAACAATGAATTTTAAGAAAAAGCTGCTTTCTCTTAAAATACCACA